>JASAMV010002377.1:0-15423 GCA_030248065.1 Rhynchonema sp. JSB1_4 | reverse complement strand
AGTGACGAATCAAACAATAGACGTGAGAGTTGCATGCGTCGAACCCGAACTTTATCAAAACAGGAGATCAATTTGATCGAAATTGACAAGGAAACAAACACGTAATGAACAGATGACCCGAATTATTCATGTGATACAAGAACACAAGCAGCACAAAAAACATTGGCAGTTTTATGGACCACCTTACAATGTACTGCATGACTGGACTTTTATGATCGCAGCTGTGCAGAACAAAACGCGTAGGTCGGTCCACACAGTGCTGTGGCTGGGGGGGGTGTGGGGGGGGGTCCCCCCCAATGGTACCCTACCCACCCCGGCCTGGTACGCTACCCCCCTACCCGCCCCGCTCTGGTACCCTACCCCCCTACCCGCCCCGCCCTGGTATAGTAAATTTCTAATTTCGTTGCCCTATGCATTCTTACAGACGCAGGAAAACTCCCGTTCGAAGTCGAAGCAGGCAACAAGCTCAACACACAGTGAACAAGCCACGCAGCTGACACGCACAGCTTGTGTGACTGAAACATTCGAACGCACACGAGACAGCTACGTGGCTTGTTAACTGTGTGTTGAGCTTGTTGCCTGCTTCGACTTCGAACGGGAGTTTTCCTGCGTCTGTAAGAATGCATGAGGCAACGAAATTAGAAACGTAACTATACCCTACCCGCCCCCGATTTTTACCCTCAAAATGCCCCATTTTTCGGTCAAAAATGCCCAAATTTCGACCGAAAACCCTAAAAAGTGCAAAAAATCTCGCTCCACGCGCGATATATGTACTTTTTAGTACATAAAAACAGGCACCCGAAAAAACTTGTGTTGTACCCTACCGCCCCGAAAAATCTTCCCCCCCCCCCCCCCCCCCCAACCGGATTCCCCCCCCCCCAAAATCCCAGGTACACTACCCCCCTACCCGCCCCGATTTTTTCCACCTATGTACCCTACCCGCCCACCAAAAGTAGCCACAGCACTGGGTCCACACACATTCGAAATCACGGCAGTATGCAACAAATACCCATCATCATGTTTAACAGCCCAAAATCTGGAAACTACTGGTCTGAGTCGGTCTGTTCAGAGCTGTGTGTTCCGTTCTCTTGAATCTCACTTTCCAGGACAGGCGCAGAGCTTGACGCCCTGCTTTTCTCTTCTTCATCCGCATCGTTTTGGTCCCGGTCTGAGCCCAGTTTGTCATCAGGCGTGTTTGGCGGGGATTCGGGACCATCCTCGGTGTTGCCCTCATCTTGATCATCAGGATCAGGATTGGTCTCGTCACCTTGATTTTCAGGCTCTTTCTCTTCGTCTTCATTTTTGTCCTCTTGAGCGGCAGTGGTGGAATTTTCATCCAATCTTGGCTTTTTGGCAGCTTTCCGCGCCTTTTGCTCTTCACGCCACGTTTCGAGTGCTGCCCTGACTGGTTCGATCAGTTCGTCACAGTCCAAATCCGACAAACCCTGTAGTACATCCTGTGCGTTGATCGTTTTGCGATTCGCTGATGCTGCATTCTCGTTGGCGAAATTCGTGCTGAAATAAAAAGTTAGAATAAATTATGGACGAAAATAAACACAGGAGACACGACAAACGCAGCACAACTTGGGCGGCCACAGCTCGGCGGCACCTTTCAATTTTAAAAATATCACCCACTGGGAACATTTACAAAATTACTTTCAGCGCAATAAACAGCATAGTTTTTCAGACAAGTTTTGGTTTTAAAATTCGCAGCTACTATACATACCGTGAAAACATTATTTCACCTACAAATTAGACCAGCCGCAATTTGCACCGGGCTGGCTAAGGCTAAGACCGGCACCAGGCGAACCAAATTCAAAAGCGAGAACTCGAGTCGAGGCCGAACGCCACGCCATTACCACGGATTGGGGTTGGGTGGGAGCGAGGTTTCTTTCCGGAGCCAGATAAATTTCCAAAATAAATACCGGAATAGCTTACTGGTAAATTATTTTTTGTACAAAACGAGTTTTTTGGTCTGAACCATAGCTGCGAAAAAACTGGTTCTTTACATTTTTGAAAAAAAAAACGAAAAAGAACTGCGGGATAAAGGGGGGCTCTATTAACTCACTGACCCCATTGTGGGGGCTCTATTACGGGGGGCTCTATTCCGGGGGGCCTCTATTAATTCACTGACCCGAATCCGGAAAATTATTCCCAGAAATACCCCCAAAAACCCCTAAAAACGGGTTTGCAAGAATGTTTTTTTCGCTTGTAATCGCATTTATTTGTGTCTATTCGTCAATAAGAGCCGCATTAGGTATGTGCTCTGAACGAACAACAAACGTGCATAAATGTGTGCACCCCTATCAAGCCTTAATACACTACTGTATAGGGTATGTTGCTTAGGGGGGCTCTATTCCGGGGGGCTCTATTAATTCACTGACCCCTTTTGGGGGGCTGTATTTAGGTTTTTATGGTTCTCATACCTACTCAGCAATACTAATACTACTAAGCTTTAAACACAACACAAAGCCAGACCTGTGTAAAATGAACACGGCAGCGGCACGTGCGATCGCGGTTCTTGTCTCCTTCGACACAATCGTCCCTTCGGGAACCGCGGATTTGATCAAACGTTGAATAACGGCCATCGGCAATTTAAGGTCGTCCGCTTTGTCCGACATTTTGGGCGATTTCCGTCAATTTTCTTGCTTTGATGCAGCTTGTTTCCAAGAATTTTGAATGAATTTGCCCAAAAACAAAAAATCATATGGAAAAGTTGCTGAACAAAGGACAAAACAACCAAAAACGTGGCAAAACACCGACAGAAATCACGCGAATTGCAAACGAAAATTTCTCTTTCATTAGGTTTCTAAAATTTTTGTTGGGGTTTTTTCTAATTTTCCACATGAATCAGCAAAAACGTGCCGCTGTTCGGGGACAATAATGATCGTATGCAAGCCGCTTTTGCGGCGAACAAGGTTACAACGCGATTTGCTGTCCGGTTCGATGCTAGCCGATTGCTGCAAGAATACAATGAGACAATCGAGACTTGCGACAAGTTCCGATGCGCCGTTTGGAGCTTCAACGTCAACGGCTGTCGCTGCGATGTCGGGACGAAAAAAGCCAGGAACTGAGCCAAAACACCGCCCAAATCCTGGCAATGTGGAATTTCTGTCAGTGTTTCACGATCGGGAGCCGCCTTCGGTCCTCAGCAAAATCTCTGGTCCACGGACATTGACTGTTGATGATATGGTGCGTTGCGTTATTTCCTCTAAATTTAATTCCAACACGCCAGAAAAAGTTTTTTCAGAAAATTGACAGATTCGCTGAGCAGCTGTATGAACACGCGGCTGATTTTAATCTCGCTGTTTACACCTCACGTTCGTTCATCTTTTTCAACGTTGACAAGTTGACAACCCACAAGACCAGTGCTGTGGCTCTTTGCGGGGCGGGTGGGTGTGGGGGGGGGGGGGGGGGGGGGGTGTGGTGGGATTTTGGGGGGGGGGGAAATCCGGTTTGGGGGGGGGGGGGAGGGGGGGAATATTTTTCCCGGGGGCGGGGGGGTAGGGTACACGGGGGGGGGGGGTACAAGTTTTTTCGGGTGCCTGTTTTTATGTACTAAAAAGTGCATATATCGCGCGCAGCGCGAGATTTTTTGCACTTTTTAGGGTTTTCGGTCGAAATTTGGGCATTTTTGACCGAAAAATGGGCATTTTGGGGGTAAAAATCGGGGGCGGGGTAGGGTACCAGGGTGGGGCGGGTAGGGGGGTAGGGTACCAGAGCGGGGCGGGTAGGGGGATAGAGTACCAGGCCGGGTGGCGGGTAGGGGACCATTGGGGGGGGGACCCCCCCCACCCCCCCCCCCCCCAGCCACAGCACTGCTCAAGACTACCTAGTATGGTATAATAAGAAGTATCTCCCCTGCCCCCCTAAAATATCCTTCCCTTTTCCCAACCCCCAAACCGGATTCCCCCTAAATCCTGGGTACAGTACCGCGGTACCTCTTTTTTGCACCCAAGGCACACACAGCAGTGCTGTGTGTGGTGTGGCCAATTTGGCGGGGCGGGTAGGGTACATCAGTGTTGGAGGTGGGGGGGGTTTGGGGGGGGGGGGGTACAGTAGCCCCCCAGTACAGTAGGTCCTCCCCCCTCGCCTGGTACAGTAGGTATCCCCCCCGATGTTTGGTATGGTACAGTAGGTATCCCCCCCGATTTTCACCCCGGTACAGTAGGTATCCCCCCCCGATTTTGCCCCAAAAGTGCCATTTTTTGATCAAAATGACCAAAATTAGTGTTAAATCAGTGGTTTTTACCTCAAATTACCCCAAATTCGCGCGCTATGCGCGCAAATACTACGTTTTCACACGATTCCACACATAATAAACACATTAAAAATTTTCACCCCAAAACCTATCCCGCCCGGCGGGGGGGCGGGGGGGGTGCGGGGGGGGCGGGGCGGGGGGGGGGGGGGGGGGTGGCTGGGGAAGGCCGGCCGCGGGGGGGGGGGGGGTGGGGGGGGGGGGGGGGGGGGGGGTGGGGGGTGGGGGGGGTGGTGGTGGTTGGGGTGGGGGGGGGTGGGGGTTTTTGGGTTTTGGGAAGGGCTTTGGGGGAAAAGGGGGGGGGAGGGAAGAGGGGGCGGGTAGGGGGGAGGGGGGGGGGGGGGGCGGAAGGGGGGGGGGGGGGGGGGGGGGGGGGGGGGGGGGGGGGGGGGGGGGCGCGGCGGGGGGGGGGGGGGGGCGGGGGGGCGGGGGGGGGGGGGGGGGGGGGGGGGGGTGGGGGGGATTTTTTGTGGAAGTCCGGTGGGGGTAGGAAAGAGAGAGGGGTGTTTTGTGGTGGGTGGTCGGCCGGTCTTGTGCTGCCTAGGGAAAATTGCTGGCGAAATGGCCTTCAAACATTTGCTGCCAAAAATAAAAATTGCCATTTCAGTGGTAGGTAATCAATCGCAAGCCGATTTTGAAATTGTCGCTGGCTCGTGCAGCAGACACGATTTTCCAAGCGAAGGGTCCACTAACGCGTTATTGTGCGAGATTGGATGCTTCTCTCGCCAAAATATTTTACGGATGTTGCCACAGGCTTTCTGGAGGAATATTTCTGAAAGGAGGCAAAGAAATGAACAGATAATCACACACGGCGTTAAAGAAATTTGGACTGCGGTCAATGCTCGCTGCATTGTTTCAATACCGTTGGTCTTGGTCAGAAGTTATTATGAATGAGAAATAATTTTTCGAAACGCCTGTGTTGCGTCCTTAAAATAACCCGAGTATCACGAGAAACGCATCGATCCAACCATGCACAACAACCTGTCATATTTGATCCTTCGTTTAGAAAACCGTGGCTGTTGCGTTAGCCAGCGACAGCGAGACGCTGGCTGACACTTTGGAATTTTGACGTTGTGCCAGGCTTTGTTTGTGAATTCCACCCTTTAATTATTTTTGTTCACACGTCGCGCATTTCAGATTTTGGTCTTCCCGACAGTTTCGTCACTTGGTTTCGCCTGGTCAACCTTCATGTTTGGTGCGTCCATTTTTATAGTTTGATTTATACTCTCAAAAGTTTTGTCAAATTTTTATCGCTTTTTATTTCAGGTTGCTGCTATTTCGTTTATCGCCCCATTCGAATCCCAATCGCGGCTTAGGATCTGATGCATTTGATCGCTTGAACGGCACATTGTACGATATGTTGTGGACTCGCACTGAAAGTTTACTGATGTCGTTGAGGGTTGGTATCGTATTTTGTTCAACAAAACTTCGCGAAAAATTTTATGCCTTCCATATCTCGGGAAAACTTACAAAAATTTCAGGACGAAGCAAGTTTTCGCAGAATGACCAGAAACGAACTTCAACGCGATGTTGTGATGGCGATGTTAATTGATTTGGATTGGGTGGGTGTCAAATATTAATATAATATAAATATAATATTATAAATTTAATATAATATTATAACAAATATCAATAAAATTATGATGATTCAGGGTATTTTACAAGACGACCGCACGCTGGCTGGCTCGGTCTGGAGACAGTTTTACGATTGTGGAGATGGCAATGTTACAAATCCGATTGTGATTAACGAACTTGTGCGCTATATTCGAAAACAGGTGTTGATCAAATTGTCTGAAAGCAAGATTTTCGCTATTTTCTCCAAAGCTATCTTGTTTTGCAGACCTTTCTGCTTCACAAACTCGATTCGAGCACGTTGCTGCAGCGAGGGCATTCTTTTCAGCTGTGATCAATGAGTCATTTTCAAACAACTGTGCCCCTTGTTTGGCTCAATTCGATCAGAAAAAGCCTCAAGAAAATACTGTAAAACTGCCACAAAATCATCAAACCGGATTAAGTTTATAGTTGGTGCGTTAGTGTTGTTCGTAGCGCAAAGTGCACAACTACAATGTTCCCTCTTTATTGTGACTGGCGAAACCCTCGAAGACACTCTGGCTTTAATGTGCTGTTATTCTCTCCCCGTACCTGTCTGTATCATGTACATTCTTCACGGTGACCCGAGCAAAGATGCTATCCCGTTTATGTCACCACAAAGAGGGTGGACTGTGTCTGTTTTTGCTTAATTGGGGTTCGACATTACTGGACTTACCCAGAATAGATGTTTATGCCAATTAATGACCAGGGTTAGAGCGATATCGAGTTTGTCGGGTACCGAAAATGGGCAAGTGTCGGATACCTCCAGATGACGGTGTCGGGTTTTGCGAGACCCGTCATCTGGAGACAATGTCTGCGTTAGGGCGCCCTTAGTCATAGTGGAAAATGGAAATGGTAATGCAAAAAATATTCTATGTCCAAGTTTTCCATTTCCAATATGACTAAGGGCATACTGGAAATGGAAAATGGAAATGAAACAAAACATTTTCTGTGTGAAATTTGACCAATCAGCGGCCGAGAATTGAGTGGAACAGAAAATATTTTTGTCACATGTCAAAACATGGCTGCTGCAGTAAATGTTTTATTTCGTTTCCATTTTCCAGTATGCCCTTAGTCATATTGGAAATGGAAATGGAAAACTTGGACATAGATTATTTTTTGCATTTCCATTTCCATTTTCCACTATGACTAAGGGCGCCCTTAGAGTTCAATACACAAATTTTCCTAAGAGAAGAACTTTGAGGGAATTTTTTTCGTACCAAACGTTCCGCGAAGCCGCAGATTGAATTTTGGTGTCTTGCTTCAAAACCTTTGAATTCAGTAAATCAAGCCAAAAATGTGCATTGATAAAGCAAAAGAACTAATTCTTGCCTGCTTTTTGATCCATAAGTACGATGTCGGGTATTCTTGGACATTTTTCAAATTGCCGGGTGTTGGTTTTCCCCCAGATGTCGGATACCCCAGATCTCCAACCCTGGTAATGACCCTTTCTCCAACTGTAATTGTCAACAACCATATTTAATGCTAGTCAAATTTGGAGCTAAATTGTCTTTATGTTGCTCAATTTCGTCAAATAATGTGTCTTTGATTAAACGTGGCTTTCAGCAAATCAATCAGTGGGTGTGTTTTGCTCTGTGGCCGTTTGTTTTGATCGGATCTCTTCAGACACCCTCCATTATTCATGACTTAATTTTGGCACTTGTAATCAACTCATATTTGTTACTTTCACATTTGCGGTAATCGTACCCACACGCCCGTGACACACAACTCGGGTAGTTTGCACCTGCATAGAAAATTGAGATTGCGTGTAACATTGTGTTTTGATTGCCGGCTGATAAAATCCTTCACGCTGATGAAAAAGCCTCCACTTGAGGATTTGAATTGACTTGATGCGCTTGTTGTGAAACTGAAAACCCAACCCAAATCTGCTGTAACTGCACTGCCTGTCTCAAAGGCTTTGGTGGCGGTACCTGCATCGGACAGCATCTGTACTGACCACGTGACCGCACTATTTACTGCCCGCGCCCACTAAGCGTCCGCAACCATGTGAAAGGTGGAATGTCATGCGGCTGATGAGGTCACCAAGTCTGATGCCCATGTTTCACCAACCTGTTTTTCATTTAGGTTATGAGAGTGCTTCCTCTGTGGTTGTCTGGGATTGGCCTTGTTGTGGTAGCCTCACCGTATGCAATGGCAACAAATTTCGTCCCTCTGTGAAGAGCAGAACACTGAATGTTGATGTATAGTTTACATAACTTTAGCTACAGCTGAAGGTGCAATCCTTTCGTCCATATGGTATGCAGCTATGTAGGTATACCCAGTGGTTAATAAAAAAATTTTTTTATTCAAACCCCATTTTTTTTAGAAAAAAATTTTTTTTTAATTTAAAAAAAATTTTTTTATTCCAGCCAAAAACTGCCCGAAACGAAAAAAATGAGCGCTAAAGAAAAAAAATAGTGGCATTTTTCTTCCATAACGTGTGGTAAGTGCATATAAAGCACTCACGACACGAAAACAATACTAAACAATGGTCAATGAGTACCAACAGTAGTCAGGTACACACCCGTACACTTCCCCCACGTGGTGTGGGTGCCTTCGTGTGGCTTTGTGACACTTAAGACGACAAATTTGGGTGAAACTATTGCCTCTTGGTACACGACCAATGCAAATATGTGACAAACAGTGTAAATATAGAGTGAATATCACACCGAATCACTGTTTTCGGGTCTGTTGCATGGATAAATGCATGACCACCCAGTCACATGTACATGTGTAATCATATGAGAGGCCATGTGAGTGTGTGCACTATGTCTAGATGCCACAAAACAACGATTATGGCACCCAATACACTCATGGTAGGGTCGGGTGATGTTAACAGAAGCAATTTTTATTAACAATTTTATTAACAATTTTTATCAAATTTATTATTTATTTTTATTATTAAAAAATAGCACTTTTAGAGCAAAAAAATAGAGAAATTTTCGAATTTTGAAATAAAAAAAAAAAATTTTTTTTTAATTTTTGTAACTAATTTTTTTAAAAAAAAAAAATTTTTTTTAATAAAAAAAATTTTTTTTTTTAAAAAACCACTGGGTATACCTTTACGCTGGCTGGCTCCTGATCTGTTTAGCTCTTACGTATATGTAATCCTTTTAATATTATCATCTGTTCTGCAGCAATAATGGTCTAAAAAGCATACGCACCACCGCTTCCGTACGTCGTCTTATGATATGAGTTTAATCAAAACATGGTTGATGTCTGCGGACCAACACTCATCAGAATGACTTCTCGCGCTAATTATGACTAAAAGATTGTCAAGCTCTTGGTCAACCATAGCCCAACAAAGAACCTGCCTGTATACTTAGCCCCTGTTTTGTGCAGGTCATTATGTAGTGTTGTGTTTAATTACACGCTAGTTGCTGTTTACTGAGGGAAATGAAGCTCTGGAAACAGGTCATGTAATCTCAGGAGGCATGCACAGGCTTAGTGGCTCAACGGGGTAGCCAGAAACAGCAACACTTGGGCTTGGGCTTGTGAGTAGCTTTTAAAGGCATCCTTCGGATTTACAATAACAGTCGTGCCAGCCAGACTGCCACATACATACTTGATTACCGTAATGTCTGTATTTATGAAAGTGTTGTTATTACGTTACGAATACACTCGGACTGCAGTTGTTGTTGTTGTTATGAAAGCCAAAAAGGCCATGTGCGTGACCGGCCGACAGTCATTGGATATTTTTTAGCATTGCAAGGATTTTGGGATGCAGGCATATTTGAAATTGAAACATCAACCAACCCGGGTGACACTTCAGGCTGGAGACGTCCCAACACTTTCGAAAATACAGCCTGCGGAGTAGCTCTATAGTTTTTGATGTGGTTAGACGGATGGATTTAATGACCCATCTGCCCTAACCTGGCATAAAGCTATAATAATCGTTATTAGCGTCACTAAAGCCATGACTACTAGGTTCTTATACACGTTTACGCAGCAATCCGTTATGGGTCTGGCCAGCTCAGTATGGTTATGCCTATTTGTAGATGTAGGTACATACACCTGAAGGTGCACATCTTCCTTACACACACCTCGTTACCGTGCCGTCAGTACTCCTGTACATACTTTACTTCTCCGTGGACCCTATTTCGGGCAACTGACCTTGTGTTTCTGATGATAAATCACAATGTTTACGGAAATTGAAACAAAAATATTCTCTCACTTGGCGATATTAGCATGATAACACGGAACGGAACTAAGAATTAATTAGGATTACAACACAACAAGGTGTGCGTGCGCTTTGAGATCATGCCGCTTTTGCGAAAGAATATTAAATTATCGCTGTTGCTTTTGACGCAGCTTTTACAAGTTATATTTTTAGACCAAGTCTGTCTGGACGATTAATTTCCTACACACCTCCAGACCATATAACTTCCGCCTTGTTCCATGAAGGTCAATTTCTACCTTTTTCGTGACACTACGCCAACGCAAGCCCGATTTCGGAGGTGGCTGATAGTGTAACATTCACACGTGGCAGTTGATTTGGAAAAAATGTACACGAAGAATACAACGGGGTGCACGAGGATTTTCTCTTTCTATTCGTTTTGTAAGCACACCCCTCCGAAATCGGGCTCGTGTTGGCGTAGTTCCCCTTTAAGGGTAGAGTTATGTAAAGTGTTAAAATCACCTACGTGTTTATGATAACCCACCTATCGGTAAGGTATGCATTTGCACAGTACAGTACAGTATCTTTTGATTAGATTGATAAATCACTGCAGTGTAGAAGGTTGGCCGGTTGGCGCTTGAACAAAATTCAAGCAGTCTGCTTTGCAGTCCACGTTCCCAAATATTTTGCCATGAATCAACAACAGTGAACCAATCGTAGTCCGAGAATTAGCACAAATGTCTGACAAAACAATCAGCAAGAGACATAAGTGGTGCGGGTTCCGTGCTGTTCGGTGTTCAAAGAACCACCACGCATAACAGCTGTTACTATCCTTCCGTCGGGTCTAGACGACAGAACGAGTTCCACCGGAATAGACACTATCGACGGGCGTTTCACATCCCCTTCGAAATGACCCAATCGGAGATTGTAGTCAGCCATCCTCAACTCTCCCTCCGGTTCGAAGTATACATACTTCACGATCGGTTCGTACAGCACGTCGTACTCACGTTTGTGTTCAGTTTGGTTGGGACCTCCAGTAGCACTTTCAGGCGTGCCACAGCCTGCATCATCCTGTTGGCTGCTCATACACTCTTCAACCGGGGCACCATGCCACAGGGTTTGCGTCTTTCCGACTGGCACTATACGCATCGACACACTGACTGTGTGTGACTGCACTGGGTAGTCCAGTTCGGGTAGGTCGAAATACCGTGTGCGTTCTCTGAGCGCATTCTCAAGCACATTCGGCATGGACAACATCGGGTCCTCATTCCGACACATATCATCGTACAATCCACAAGTCACGGGTTCGGAACCCTCTTGCAGTGGCATGCCCGGACTGTGGCGGTCTCCATATGGTAGCACTCGTATCGGCATTCGGTTATCGAGCATCTCGCTCCATTTGTCAAGCAATTGACGCGTCCTGGCGGATCTCGGTGACCGTGCTTGCTCAATCTCAAACAATCCGCGAGCCTCGGATGAAAACCGGTCTTCAAGCTCACACAAAGGTTCCTGCGTCAGCGAGTTCACATTCAGATACTCCGAAATCCTGGCAGCAAGCAATCGATCATGGGGTAGCTCCTCTGCAAACAACCATTTCAACAGATGGTCACTGTATCGATGCGTGGTGAGCACAATGTCAACCACTTCTTCATGCAACCGCCAAGGTTCAGCGAACTTGGGTGCATGCAACCAATCCTCTTGCCACGATACCTCAAGTATCTGGTCTTCCTCAAGCTCCTCTTGCGTGTACAGATCAATCACATTCTGTCCGATCGCCTCAGACTCGGACTGGTATCTTTCACGAACACACGTGCGTCCGGTCTCCGTATCCGAACTCACGTAACGGATCTGAATCACTGGCAGCTCTCCTCCAGTCTCCTGCCCTTCCAACGCTCGTTCAGTTTCCTGCCCTTTCCTCTCCTGCTCCTCTGTCACGCAAATCTCATGCGCCTTCTGCGCCCTTTCCTCTTCCAAACACTCCTGTCCTTCCTCCACACGGACCTCTTGTCCTTTATCCGCACGGATCTCCTGCGCCTTGCGCGCCCGTGCCTCGCTCAGCCATTCATCATAGATCTCTCGCGCCCTCCGCGCCTGGCTAGCGGTCAATACACTCGTCCGCCGGTACCCAGCATGGAACTCCTGCGCTGCCTGCGCCTGTCCAGCTTTCATGTCCGGTCGGTAGACCTTTCCATCCGACTGGTCCAATTGACCGCAACTGCGGTCCTCCGACTGACCGACTTTCCCGCTGCGGCCTTCACCTTGACCGACTTTGTCACTGCGACCGTTCCACTGGTCGACTTTCACACTGCGGTCCTCACGCTGACCGACTTCTCCACCCGACTTCTGTTCCTTCAACTTACCGTCGGTTCGTTCCAAACACCCAAAAGTGTTACTTTCGATGAACGAAACATCACTCTCCTCATCCCACATCAGCCATCCGGTCCCTCCGCGACCGATGGGTGGGTCTTTCACTGTCTCGCCCGACTGACCTATCCATCCGCCTGTCTGTTCTCTCTGCCTCGGCGGACTACTGCGGTCATCGGCGGTTCCCTTCCGGAGACTGGCATCCGGCATTGCCTTATTCGACCGGGAATTGACGTCCGGCACCTGATTGTTCTTCCGGGAATTGACGTCCGGCATTGGTTCGCGACGAATGGACTCGCCGCTTGAGGGATGCATCGGTGTCACGACGTAGTCAAGTTCCACCGACAAATCGACGCGCGAATACTCAAGCTTGTCGATTGGATTAGTAACTGGGTCCGCGACGTGTCAAGCTTTCCCAGTACCTGATCTAGAAAATCTGCAAAAGCTGGAAATCCAGTCAGGTTAGGTTAGGTACATAGGTTTATAAATAATACATGCAATAGGACGAATCACAAACCAAAACCAACGTCGCGACAAGTCAAGCTCCGAGGGTTTTTATTGGCTTGGAGACGAACGACCTTTTCCAATAGTAGGTCACTGTGGTTATGGCGGAAGATTTGAGTGTCTAACTAATAAAAGTGAAGATTGCTTATATATGTTTTGGGACGTAGTGTCTAAGGATACATCACACACATAAGGTATGGATTATAAAAACAAGAGAAGTTACTGTACGCAAAGTATGCAAATTTACCATACGACACACGCAAAAAGGAGAGACTTAATCCCTCACTCGAACGATCGCTAACCACGTAATAACGAACGTTCATGTAACACAGTCACGCAAGGGAACATCAACCGAACTGCTCATTTACGCAGGTTGACTCGCCTGCACGCATAGCGCTTTCCGGACTGAATTCAAAACCGACCAATCACAGTATCGGTGTACTTATGTCCCTTGACTTCACGTGTCCCTCACGTGTCGTATTCCAAACGACAACTTGGATACTTACTCGTCCGCGTAAACGCTAACCATGAAGTATCATGGATATCTTCTTGCTCATATATAGTCAACTCATGTGCGCGTTCAGTATCCGGTCATTTTGTAATCATGCTGATGAACTCTCTGTGTTTGACAACTTTCTGCTTCGAACAGAGCGGACTTTAACCAACGTCACTAAAAGCTGATGCCTTGCTTTGCATGCCAATCACGCACGGTTACTCCTGCAAATGGTTGGAGTCTCTAATAGTTATGTAGTGGCATGAACTGGCAGGATACAGTAGTTCAGTCATCAAGGAAACATGCATGGGTATTCACAGTAGGGTGTAGACATTGTAAGTCACTGTACTGACGGCCTTTTTTAGTAAACCTGATCTATGTAGGTAAGTGTTTACAATACGAATAACCAAAGCATCAGCCTGCTACATGTAGAGTACCATACATAAAGTTACAATTCAGGAGATTTCGACGAGCCTGCGCAGGCTAGGCATCGCCTAGAATTGTGGCTGGTACTGTACCTATGTCACCATTGAATACCTAACAGCAGGCATGTGCACAGAACGGATTCCGTCATGAGCTAAAAAACATGAGAGTTTTTACTTGTTTTACGCTGGCTTTGCTCTGGCACGATCCTTCTGCCATGCAAACGCAACACCCACCGAACACCTTTTTGTCTCTAAAACGCAACAAAAGTACGCCTACTTATGTATGCATACTTACTTTATAATAAGCACATTATTAATGTGGATTTGTGCGTCATATCCGTACTAGCGTATAGGTACATACGCTTTACGAGCATATTTTAACATCAGAAAGAGCAGCAAAAAATACCCTGTGGCTTTTCACCTCTCCACAGAAGTCCTGTTTTGAAAAAAGTGCGAAAATTATTATTTTTGTCACTAAAATTTCTCGCGTGTAGCGTTCTATTAATCTGCCACATTTAGTCCCACGGGAGCGGGTGGGTTGGGTCTCAGACAAAAAAACCTTTGTTGAACTTGCTTTCTGTCTCGGTGCTGATGAACTGTGATCACATAGAATCATACGCAGCTCAGGCTTGTAGTGTGGCTGACATTCAACGTATGTACAGTATGTATACATTTCCCTGTCGCTTTCACGACTTTGAACAATGTGCTTTACAGGTATAAACTTGCTACATACATAGCTGATCGCTGCTGCATTGTACGCCGTTTGTCCCAAAAGCACGGATGTGTGTAATTTATCAAACTTTAATCCATTGAACCCTAATGGAAGTCGAAAATAGTGCCGCAGTTCTTGTGTGCTGGCTGAGGTTAGGTGAGTCGAAATTCGAGCGATGCTCGCTTCGAAAAAATGGATTCACGCTACGTTCAGGGAAGCAATCAAAAATAAGCAATGGGTGTCTGAAAGTCGGGAGACCAGAAGCGTGTTGAACACCAAAATGAACATATACCGCTTTTGTAACCCGCGTCCGATGTTTTCCAACTATGTATATATGCAAGCTTTGCTGTCTGTCGGTCCATTTTCGGTCTACCACCCACAAGTCTCATTGTCTTCAAGGCGTGTACCGTTGCCGCCATACCCTCAAATTATGGTTTTGATGATGACGCAACAACCCAATTTTACGTCGGCCAACAAGAAGCACTATAGTTTTTGCCACTTTATGCTGGGCATCTGTGCGGGTGGCTAAGGGTTTGGATGTATCCCACCCAGAAAGTCAAGAATCCACCGCAGACGCTTTTTTTAGTTCTGCTCTTTTTTGTTGTCCTCTACCGGCTTGTTTATTTGCACCGGGCGGAGGACGTGTCAGTTGAGTTCTTTACAATTTTCTCCCGCTTTTTTTACTTTTTACTCACAGAAACCATTAGCTTGTTTATGTCTGCGCCTTTTTGTCTTATATACAGTTGTACAACTGTATATGTACATTGTATTTGTGCATGGCAGTTTCGTCGCTTCGCCTGGTCTTTTGACTGGGCATGGTTGGCTCCACCCCCTCCAGAAATGACTCATGTGGCATGCGGTATTCACAAGCTCAAAGTGTTTACGTCAAAGTTGAAAAAATCAGCTCGTATAATCTTTGAGCAGTACATGACGACGATCGGATCGGACCTTACCCTAGTC
>JASAMV010002376.1:0-10655 GCA_030248065.1 Rhynchonema sp. JSB1_4 | reverse complement strand
AAATTACAGCCTTTGCAACGATACATTCAAATACAACCTGCTAGATGTGGGAGCAGTGACGTCCGTCTTTATACGTGCACCGCCGATTAACACATCCCATAACCAGCAAAGTACGCTGTTGCAGAGAAATTTCTGATGTTGACCTTGCGCCCGTCGGTTTCCACACATGTCTGTGGGTCTATACAAACCCGGGCTAAAATTCCGTGGTCAACCAGGGTTGGATTTAAGAGCATGGCGTGACTTTTTGAATCCAGGGTCCACAAAGCTGAAATTTTGGATAAAGATGTTTAGATGGGATATCAGTTCGGCAAACAATTCCAGGAACTCTCACAAAGTTTGGCGTGCCAATTGCAAGTAAATCGTCAGTTATAGGACCTCAAAGTTCCGGATTTGCATTTTTTTGCAAAATTTTAAAAACAAAAAAACTGGGGAAAAATAAGTATGAATGCAACTAGATCTCAGTCGAAAGACGATGTGTGTTTCACACAGAGCTATGTACATGTAACAGCCATTGAACGCTGCCGTTTTCGAAAATTCCAACCGAGTCGTGTACAAAAGTGATAGACCACTACGAAATTCGTTTACTTTTTTAAATCCAATTTCAGAGGCGTTGCATGTGACGGGCATCAGGATACAAGTCGATGCCAGATGGGTGGACTTTAAAATGGGTGGATGAGTGGAGTGACAGTGTACATTTGAGCCAAATTTTTGGTTTTTATTGTGTGAAATGTCCCTATCAAACGGTATGGGAGTTTGACAAGCGAACCCAGTTTCGTGGTTGCTGCTTTATGCGTTCGGACATCGCGTTTCGATTATTGAAACAAAACAAGGGGCTCGATATTATGTATTAGGAAGGAAGTCCACCGATCCACAATAAAGATTCAGATTATACGTATGGCTGTAAGCACACTAGCATTATGGAAATGTGACGAGCGAAAACTTCTTTTTCACACAAAATGGAACAATTTTTTTAGCGAAATGGGGCTTATGATATGAGATGGAGGGCTGCACACTGCGTCGCTGGCTGGACGGCGTGGTCGGAATGCAGCGTCACTTGCGGCCAAGCTACAGGAATGAGGACGCGCGAGTATAAGGTTGGCAAGATGGGATTATAGTGCTTGGCAATCAGTACATCCGTCTCTGCCAAAATTGCCAATCACGGCAGGCGGCACCGCCTAAGACACTGGTTCAAAGAATGCCGTTGTCCAGTTTTCGGTGGTGACTGCTGAGTCTTGGAGGATCACATCAAATACTCTGTCGAGTCATTTTTAGGCTGACTTTTCCTGTATAGAATGGATACATTGTTTCAAATCACACAAAATTCGACCAGAGTAGAATTTGTACAGAAAATAAACTGCTTTGGTGCCACAGTCGAAAAAATAGTGATCGTCGTGATTAATTGTAATCCACATGTCATGTCTGTCACCTGATATTCTTTATCCCCCGCGCAGATATACGGTGTACCGAACCTGCCGACTGATTCGGGGGAATGTATGGAGCGATCCCAGGAAACGAAGGGTTGTGCGCCGACCAACACCTGTCCCACTACAACACTGTCATCTACTTCACCAATACCAGCTCTGTCCAGCACCCTCAAAACATCAGCTTTGAAGCCGATCGTACCCTTTTGGGCCAAAGCCACCGTGATCGCACTGGTCATTACGCTCTGTATTCTCATAGCGATCGTAGTTGTGATTGCGTGCACGTTGAAACGTCAGCCACGACAAGCAAACGATCGCGATCTCGAACGTGGACATCGGTTGGCTTCAGTTTTTGTATACTTCGGTGCCAGCGTGCCGTGCCATTCCTGTGTGTAGGTCTGGGCAAAAAGTTCTGAGTTCTACTAGCTGGTCAGAATTGACCAAGTATGGAAAGCTCGTGGCTGAGCGTTCGGACCCAATGAATCAAGGATTACTCACCGTGCCCGTTTTTTCATCAGTTTACGGCAAGCCTGTTGTCCGGCTCACACTTGCTGAGCCTTAAACCCAAGCCTAAACGTAGGTTTTACTCTTAGCCCTGTGACCATTTTGTGTGTTCCAACACCCTGACCCGCCATATTCTAGTCAGAAGACGTACCAAACCAGCAAACACACCTCGGATACGACGAAAACGATGACCAAAAGTACAACGACGACGAGTAGTAGTGGTCAGACAACAGGCAGCAAGACCAGCAGGTCAAAATCGAAGATTCGCTCGAAATACTAAAGATAACGGGACTAATTTTGCTCGCTCGGATATTCGACGCTTCGCTATTTTATTCAGATTAAAAATAAATGACTGCGAACCGCACCGTGTCATGATCTTACTCAATTTTTTGCATGATTTGCAAAGCACACTGTGGACTTGCCACAGTTCCGGGTGCAATTCTAGGCTGAAAGTTGAAGTCGCGTGCAAGCGACTTCCTAGTGCTAAAACATAGGGAGCGCACGCCAGCGCACGCGCAAAACTTCGACTTTTGCTATACTTTGCACTGTTTCGCACGCGCGTGCACGCGACTTCAACTTTCAGCCTAGAATTGCACCCGGTACTGTATGTATGGTATGTATATTTAAATTTCTATGCATTAACGATAAGGAAACGAAAGGACGACATGCGCTTTCCGCAATCTTTCACCTGAGATTACACTGTACTTCATGCCCATCGTGAGTTTATACAAATAAAAGTTTGCACTGTCTGAAAAGGCTGAGAATCAGCACCGCTGGGTTTTGCACGCACTCTTAAAGTTCAAAATCGCGTGTTCGTTGAACTAAGTTTTCACCAAATATTTCGAGTGTTTCTGTTACACAACCACAAGCTGCGTGTGTCAGCTGCGTGGCTCGTTGACTGTGTGTTGAGCTTGTTGCTTGCCTTGACTTCGAACGGGAGCAGACAGCAGCTCCGCGTCTGTAAAAATGCATGAGGCAACGAGATTAGAAACCTACTAACACGCTCATCGGGTATACTGTAGGTTGTTTTATCGCAGAATACGACGTGGTGTGTGAACTAAATGGACACAAGGCACGGGTCTTTAGAAGACGATTGAGGAATCATTGGTTACTGATTATATCCTGCGGTGAACATCACGATCGGTGGTGGAGGCAATCTTGATTAAGGCAATTTTTCGTGTTAATTTACGCCGGCTGCCACATGGGACACAATTGTGGACATTGCGGGAAGATTGTCTGAAAGAAATTAAGCAAATTTAATCATTTCCATGCCTTGGTCTGTTTTTAAAGTTATGTACATTCTTAACATAATTAAGTTTGTCGAACCAACCTTAAACGACGCCCACGAGACTCCACAGACGAAAGTGCCGGCTTGCGCGCCGCAAATTTCGAAGAACAAACGCGGGGCACAGTTCATGTATTCGTTTATGTACCTGTACGTTGACAACTTGTTCAAATTATCAAAAACTTAAAAAAATGGGACCGACTTGCACGCTTTCTCAATATCGCCGTCAGCCACTTTGTCCGACAACGCCTCTTGGCAGGCCGTAAGTTGCGTGACGTTGTTGACGTTCACCTGGACGATACAGTCCCAGTTGGTGTACCATGCTGCTCAAGAAATGTTTTTAAAGGGTCATTCATGTCAACACACTACGTAAATTCGCCTCTTTGAACGCCAATATTCTTGGAACTTGTTTGTTTGGTTAGGTAGACCGTGGGCGAGAGAATGGAGCGCTGATGGTAATGTGGGATTGAAAAACGCCGGGTTGGTGATGCCTTTACTGCGTACAGCGCCAGCGACATTGGGAACATCGTTGTGCAACAACGTGTGTGTGTGTCTGTGTGATTGTTGTGCAACAACGTGTGTGTGTGTGTGTGTGTGTGTGTGTGTGTGTGTGTGTGTGTGTGTGTGTGTGTGTGTGTGTGTGTGTGTGTGTGTGTGTGTGTGTGTGCTGCTGTGTGTGTGTGTTTACGACTTTAGCCCAACTGTCTCCCTTACACCGACCTTTACGCCCAACTGACCTTTACACCGTTTCGAAAATTCCACCCTATGAGTCATTCTAACCCGCAGTCCGACCGCGTTCCCGTAGCTCAGTTGGTATAGCAACTGTCTGTCCAGGCCTATTGGCCTGGAGGTCGGATTTTCGAGTAATTCTGCGGCATGCGTTTGGTGGCTCAGGACCACAGAGTGCGCGCACCGCGCATTTAGCTTTCCGGGCACCCGGACCATATACAGTAATTAAACGCATTCAAAACTCACAATTATCTAGTCGACACTCATAATTTTCCTGATTTGCCAGTATAACAAACGTGCGCGCGTCATCGAAACTGTAGTTCATCGGAGGTTGCATCATATTGAACACCGTTACACAGTCGGTCAACAAACTCGCACCGACACAGTTCGCGTACGCTTGATACCAACTGCAAATGAAGCGCCTAATAATGGTGTACGGTCAACTCAGGTGGTCAACTCATGTCGCGTTAGGTTCCATATCATAAGTTTTTGGTGAAAAAGTGATAGATCAGGCATCAAGCAGTCGACGGATGACGGTGACTTGGCCCTTGAGTGAGAGTTGGACCTTTTTTTTACGGATAGCGACGAAATAGGGCTCGCTTAGATTTTAAGCACGTTTATTTTGCCTTGGAACACACAGAATTACTTCACTTAAATCCATGTTGATTTCTTCGTAAAATTCAGGATTAGTTCCATCTCGACGCCATTAGAAATTATTTTTTTTTTAAAAATCCGAAAAAAGACGGATGGTTGGCCAACCCTGCACGAGCCAGCAATTTACACACTGGGCACATGAACAGCACATCATTGCGTGTTGGACTGAATTTTAATGAAAATATTCAAGTTTTCATTTTCAAACACAGAGCAACTTGAAGTAATATAAAAAAACTGTTGCATTATACAATCAACTGTAGTCATTCTGTACTGTTCCACAAGAAAACGTTCAATTTTATTTGAAACATACCCGCAGAACTGCTTGTATCCATCTCTGCCCTCACTGATTATCAAGTTCAAGATGGCATGAACGTAATCAAAAGGTGTCGGTACATCGCTGATGTTGAGCTTGTGGAAAAATGCTGCGGAACCTGTAAAAATGGAACAATGAATTACGACGAACGTTTTTTTCTAAGGCCATTCGCGAAATTCGAAAATTGTCGGCGAGAACACGAATCTTGCACGCATGAACGAGCCGTGTGGCAGACAAAACAGCGGCGAAAAAAACAGCGGGCTCAAAAACAAGCGTCTTTTCAAAAAACAGGGCCACTCAAAGGCGTGAGCCTCCAAGCCCAATATCTAAGATGTAAGCTTAACAAAAACACGCAGCGGCCGCCGTTTTTTTTCGCCGCTGTTTTTTCGTACCACGAGAACGAGCCAAGTGGGGCCCCATGAGCAAAAGCGGCTTCTTGGTAATGTGTTCAACTTATATGTAGCTCGTCAACTCACGCCGAAAGCCACGTATTATTTTTATAGCACTCACTCAGGGCTGCTTTGTGTTGGACGATCTGAGTTGAGCACATTATAATATCAATTACTAGCTGCACAAAACACAGTGGGTTTGGGCTTTGTGGGCTCCAATTGTGCAGATCTGAGCTCAGTCCAGCACCAGGCCAGACTGGGTGGGCCCGGCCACCATGCCGGCCAAACCCACCGTGTAGCGATCGCACAACGCAAAGAGTTATGCGTGCCACAAGCACGCCCAATGCATTAGCTGCACAAAAGCAAATGTTGAATTCCTTATCTACAAGCTGGCTAGCATTGATGATCTCGCAACGGTGTAACAATGAGAACAACGGTGCTCATCTCTTTTCAACTGTCGCCATATACAGTGCACGCTTTGTCTGCATCATCTGACGCGCTTCGTGGAAAATCAGTAACGTATTGCTTTTATCGTAATGTTGTCAAAACCAGAACCAACATATCCCGAAATTTTCGTTGTCACATGAATTGGTCTCAGTCTTGATGATCGGGGTCAACGAAAGCAACCCTGGTGGAATGCCGGGAATGTTAATCACCGAGGCCAAAGCACAACATGCCAACAACGCGCCTGTGGATAAACAACATTTCTGTATGATTCTGGAGCGAATGTACCCAGAAATTCGTACAAAAAGCATTTGTTATCAATATTTTATTTGACGAACCGAACACAAGTGTTTGTAGAACGGACATTTTTTGTGGGGCTCCTGCCATGATGGTGACAATAGGACTTGTCTTGTTTTTTTTATGAAGAAACCAAAAATAATAACGGCATCAATGCGTTTGACATACATACAAACTCTAAGTACATAATTTATATACAGCGACGTTCCAATAGCTTATCTTATCATCATGAACATGTTTGCGTGGTGACCAGCTTGTGTGAAATGTGTCAGGTGACTCTTTTCAGCGCTTATTTGACAAAAAAGGGGGGTTGTTTTCAGAAACGCCTAAGGTGGTGACGTGAAACAAAAGCATGCGGCTAGCGAAGATCGTCCAGTTTCTTCGGACCCAAATATTCTGGTGGTATGTAGGTAAGTGAAACGTCATAAACCTAACCACTTGAATTGGTTTTGGAATTGTGTGGAGCGCGTGCCAAAAGCAAACCAACACCAAACCATCGAGGTTATGCATAGCAGTGTTTCTTTGTCCAATAACATTTCAAACTTCGATAAGGCACCGGCACATCCCGGTTTGAGTTTGTGGATGACCTCAATGAGCAAAGAAAAATGGAGCAAAACACAATGACTGTTTTGACGGCTTGATCGTTGGCCTGGGTATCGGTATCCCCTCGGCTTAGGCTTGGGCCCAGACCCGCATAATGTATGCATGTAAGCCGTGTTGCTTTTCGGTGTTGTTCTTGGTCTTTTAATTTTTCTTTGCTCAAACGTATGTATGGTCATCATGTCGAAAGCCCTGGCGCTGCTCGATTTATGTCCGTCAGCTGCGTAATTTCAGGTTTTGTTTAGTAACACATCATTTCGAGTTCTGAAAAGATAGCAACAACTCCATACCATCCGGTTACGCAGGTGAGTTTATAACAAACCGCCGTACACACTAATTCTCCTGGTGCAATGGCAAAATCAAATGTTCGATCCACAATCCACATGCGTAAATCATAATTTCGACCGTCATGCTTTGATGGTTTTCCCAGTCCTTCACGAGTTTCACATCAAACTTTTGCACCACGACGAAAAACATAGAGGTATAATTTCTTCCGACCACGTCACCGTACGTACCTATGGTCACCGCAAATAAACGTACCCTGATTTTCAAGAGCAACATTTTATGCGATACTGCCGCAAAACGTTTTGATGCACTTTCTTTCTTGATCAGGGTGTGAAAACAACCAGATCTCTCTTGTGAATCCAAACGCTATTGATTTGACCGAGACATTCGTTTCGCGCGTTGTACTGCGTTAGTAACGCATTGTTTTTCAACAAGTGAAAAGTATCCAAGATGAGATCCCAAACTGCGTGAACAAAAACACGAAAACGTATCCAAACACATGGAAAATGAAATGAAAAAGAAAGTTTGAATGACGTTATTGTACACAACAATGTTTTCGTGCACAAGTTGCCGAATATATTGTTGTAAAGTACACATACCTATATTTGCATCTTCGGAAAGTGAAAACGTGCACACTTTCGTTTATCTCATAAACATTACGCAGTGCGGCTGGCCAGGATCACGTTTTTGTTTGCTCCTGTGCGTGTTGCGTAATCGTTTTTGTGCACGAAAGTTGAAATTCCAAATCAAATTATCGGGGCATCAGCGATTTCAGAAGAAAATCCGCCAAAATGCACAATCGCAACTTATGTATTCCGTTCGTTGTGACCTCGACCGTGGCTTTGGTGTTCGCTCTGGGTGTGCACAACGTGAACGCGTTCAGAAATAGTGAGTCAGTCAGTCTCAGCCTTTTCGTTTTGGATTTGCGCTGCCGCGGCATCACAGGCAGCCACCTTCCCTTCCCACCTCAATTGTTCGTCACGAGCATTCATATCCGTATGAATAGCGAAACGTTTTTGGGTGCGACTATCGCATCAGAAGTTTTTCGCTCTGCATGGCCTCCTTTTGCACTGGGATCAGACACCAACAAATGGAAATTTAAGTTCTATCATATTTGACACATGTTAAATATAAATTTCTGCCCGAGGTACGTCAGCCGAAATTTGTGGCTGATTAAGGCCTGCGTCTCCAAACGCATGCATGCGCCTGTGAGCGTGCAAAAACACACACAAAACATCGCAGAGGCTCTGGTGTTGAAGTGGAGCACAGTGTCAGGGTTGAAAAAAAATTTTTAAACAAGTTTAAAAAAAATTTTTCGTGAAAAACATTTTTTAGGGCGCCCTTAGTCATAGTGGAAAATGGAAATGGAAATGCAAAAAATAATCTATGTCCAAGTTTTCCATTTCCATTTCCAATATGACTAAGGGCATACTGGAAATGGAAATGGAAATGAAATAAAACATTTACTGCAGCAGCCATGCTTTGACATGTGACAAAAACATTTTCTGTTCCACTCAATTCTCGGCCGCTGATTGGTCAAATTTCACACAGAAAATGTTTTGCTTCATTTCCATTTTCCATTTCCAGTATGCCCTTAGTCATATTGGAAATGGAAATGGAAAACTTGGACATAGAATATTTTTTGCATTTCCATTTCCATTTTCCACTATGACTAAGGGCGCCCTTATTAAAAAGTCTGAGATAAGCTGTGGAAATACTTGTCAGGTTGTCAAGTATAGCAGCCCGTAAGGTATGTAAATAACCCCCAAAAAGGACATTTTTGGACGTTTTAGAACATTTTGTTACCCCGAAAAAAATTAAAACAATTTTTTTCAAAAACCTTTTTTTGCAAATTTTTTTTGCCCAACCCTGAATCACAATGTTGAAGCGATCAGAGGCACACAGAGCGGTATGCGCATCCGCCGCGATCCTGAATGCGTATGCTGGCGCCCAAGCCTGCGGAGGCACGGCACAAAACCAGTTCAATGACGTGTAACAGCAAAGTGAGTTTTTGCCCGTTTCAACACTGTGTGCATGTATGTCTTCTGCATCCGCCGAACCTGAGACTGCGTTGGTATTTTGTGTGTGTTTTTGTGGCCTCAATCAGCCAAAAATTGCAGCCGGTGCACTGTGGAATTCCGCACCGACTAGAAACCGGAAATCCATTTGTATAGTTTGTGGATTTTAGAAAAAAAATATTTTTTATGACCAAAGGTGGAATTTTCACACTTTTTCGAAAAGAGTCCCTGTGGGTCCCAGAGACGAAAAACTCCGGCCGTCTCTTCCCAGGCAGTATATCTGTCCGCACCTACACATTTCATCTTCCTCCACTTGCAGAGCACAACATTGATAACCTACCGTATGACCTGAAGCACACGAAAGAGTTCGTGGGCGTGTGGCGTCTGCGTCGTGTCACCAGTGACACTGATGGACCCCCGATCGTCTACCCGCCACCCACTGTTATCGATTTTGGCATCAACCCGATACCTCGATTCGGGGCACGCACACTCAACATGAGGTCGGCTATGTTGGGTTTCCATTCCGGCATGCGAATTCATTTTTGCATGTTTAGTACATAAGGTATGGTTTAGAGGGACAAGGGCACCACCTCATCAAAACTTTGCGGCCACGACCAGATGGTTGGACTATATAATACGACTTGGCCTGGACAAATATTATGCTGGGTGTGACGCGCATTTTGCGATAGAGTGTTGGATCACGTACATCACGACCGGCTTGGGCAAAACGTTCGGGCCGTAGTGGCCAACTCCCGGCTATTTGGGGTTTTCGACCTCGAAAACGAAAACGAAAAATCAGAGCAAAACTCGCCCCCCCCCCCAGTTGCGCAACACCAACGCAACTTTTCACGGACTTTTGCGGCATTTCGGTGGCATCGGCCCACCTCTCCCTGCGATCCAGCGAGATTCCTGCGATCTAAATCGGTATTTGAAATGAAAACGAGAAAACAAAATGCGAAACAAAAGGAATTTCATCTCCCTTTTTCGCAGAATTTCTCTTTCATTGTTTCGCAATTTACGGCCCACGGACCGTAAAGTCCGATTTCGGTGCGTCACTTTCCATGCGTCTGGGGTCACCACACCTGCAGTGGGGATAACGCATTCCCACGTGCAAACAAAACACGGCGCACGTAAGCGCCAACAAAACGGAACTAAAACATCAGTTAGTTCAACGCAAAATGGCTCATTTCAACCGAGCCAACACAAAATTTAACGAAAATAAAAGACACAGCCTGAGCAAAGGGCTGGTCAAACATAAAATCACGTGACAAACTCAACGAAATAAAGTCAAACTCAAACGAAACGTCTAAAATGATAAAATTATAAGCAAAATAAAATGTGTACTATTTACAATATGTACAATTTTGCTCCTCCGTCAGAGTCACTGCTCCGACGCGTCCGTGCCCCGCAAGTTGTAGCGTGCATTCGACTTTCTGCCGCTTTTTACAACTTGCTCGGCGCGAACGTTCGTTCCAACGAACCAATCGGCGGTTTCAGCCGTCGATGCTGACCCGACACAATGGCACAATCAAAACACGATGCGTAGTATTTGGACGCGTCCTTCAGCATTCCCAGCCAATGGAACTCGCGCCTCAGCCACATGGTCATCTTGTCGACGGCGAAATGCCCACCCAGTACGTGCACTTCGCTCAGCAGGTCTTTTTGCATGCTTTTCGGCACACACAACTGCACTCGACCACCCTTGTCATACACGTG
>JASAMV010002375.1:0-18891 GCA_030248065.1 Rhynchonema sp. JSB1_4 | reverse complement strand
TATTTGACACACAGTTCGGATCTGAGATTTAGGAAAAAATAGTTTCCGAATAAGCCCCCTGTATAAACATAAGAAAATGCAGCTGAAAATGACCATAGGTGCGGGCACACTTCTTAAAACTTTTCCGAATGAAGCACCCACATTGGACTTATTCAGGTGGGGGACTTATTTGGCACTCTCCGCTACCTAGCGGGGTTGGCGTGCACACCAGCTTTATAGCTTCATGCCGGCTGCGTTTAAATGCACATTTAGCGTACATATGGACTTTTTGCACATGGTACGTCCAGCATACATATACAGGCGGATGAACAATTTTGAATGATAAATCGTACGGATAAAATGAAACAGGTCAACGTCGTCGAAGCCCGTGCATTCCTCATGCGCGTGTCATTTCAACAATTTGGACTTTATACGTGTGGCAATTTTTCATCGCAGTATGTTACAGGGTTGGGCAAAAAACGTTTTTTTTTTCAAAAAATCGTTTTTTAGAACACGTTTTTTTAAAGCGCCCAGATGGCCAAAATATGCCCCAAAACAGGTTGGAAAACGCTCGCGGGTTTCAACCCTTTTCTAGCGAGTTGTTAACATCCCCATCATGGGACCAACTTCTGCGGGGTCATCATTGACCGTCAAACTCCGTATGCTGATGTATCTCGACAAGAAAAATTGGTTGAAAACTTTTTAAAAAATGATTTTCTATAAAAATCAGGGTACTTTCCCCTAAAATCAGGGAAGGTCAAGTAAGTTCAGGACTTAAAAAAACGAAAAACGACCCAGACGTTTTTTAATGCTAGTTTTTAGAAAAAACGCCGTCGTTTTTTGCCCAACCCTGGTATGTTATACCAAGAAAAAATCGGCACCATGGCCAATAAAATGGAAACCCAATTGTAAAAAAACAAATTCACCCACCAAAAAAAGCACGTCCGGTTGGCCAATCACCAGTTGCGTGCCCCAGCATCGGACAAGCTTGAATGGTGAATTTCAGCTCAGCACGTCGTTGTGAATCGTCGCACCAATAATAAGACACAGTGACAAACGACAATGGGATGGGATGCTGAATAGATGATTGGATGCAATCAGACAGTGCCATTTGTGACAAACAGTCTTCCCACCAAATAGTGAGCCTCGATTAGTCTCTAAGTACTGAAACGCCTGACTCTAGAGAGAACACGACTTGAGTCACCAGAACTTCGGCACATGCGATGAGCATAGCACAACTGTAAAAAAGGTCATGCTGGCGGGGGGGGGGCTAGGAAGCTGCTGAGATTTTCGGCTGGATAGCCCGTGGATAAAACTAGGCAGGAACACTCGGATCAGCAAAAAAAACTGGATACGTGAGGCGCATGATCAGCGATGGTCCGACCCTATCACAGAATTTTCATACTGGCCGCAAGAAAAAATCAAAAATATCGCAAGAATCGGCTTATGTTCATGTCGTCGACTCAGATGGCCAATGCTAGTATCGTGAGCTCCAACCGTGATGCCAGGGTTGATTAAAAAAGTTCTATTACCGAACGTATTTTAACTTTTTTGAATTTTTTAAACAAATTTATTAAGGTTGCTGCGTTCGACAGTTGCGTTCTGTAACGCATTTATGCACGTTTGACCAATCAGAGGACATGGTCGTTAAAGTAAACACTGATGCTAACCGAAAACCTCAGTTTTACGATAAGGCGTGCAGTCTGGCGGGCAAAATAGCGGTGAAAAAATAGAGGGGGAAGAAAACAGTGGATTTTCAAAAGCAGCGGTCATAAAAAGCGCGTTTGAATCGTGGATTATGGAGCACAAGCAGGTAGCATGTAAGTACATTGACCGAGGCACAGGTGTCTAGCTGAAACATCGGTAACGGGTCTGCTTCGATAACATAACCCTTTTTCTGCCCTGGTGTGAGCCGCCACCCGTCCAGGAGAAACGGGCGGCAGGCGATGAAACACACGCTGCACAAACTATGATTATACGTCGTGTATTATACATAGATTCCACTTGTCGTGTCTTGACCAGCGTAAAAATTTCCGACGGACGAAACATGTCAAAATGAATATTGACTAATTCACGAACCAAAAAAGCATGTCCGCGCTCCGGGCCGCAATAAGCGCCATGAAACGAGACAGGCATGCATTTGACACCGTTGAGGTTTGAACGTTGCTGAAAGGTGCGGTTATGAAAATATTGTGTGTTACTGAAAACTGAAAATCCAAAACGCCACGGTTAGAATCGAGAATTCCGTGCAATCCCAGCGTCATTACTCAAATGCACCATAATCGGTGCCTTCATGTATTGTATATCACTGCAACCATTAGCTTGGATAAGCAATTTTCACAGGATGGCTTAATAGCGTCATCAGTACCTTTTTCGTATCCGGTTCGACGTCGATATCAGCAAAAACCTCCAAAAAATATCGCAAGTCGATCCAGTGACGAAGTTTTGTAGTCCCTAAGTGTTGTGTGTAAAAGTGTACTCCACGGTCCACGAACGAACCTTAACATGAGTCAGGCTCGCAAAGCGCTATGCGTTTTGATCAAGATGACTGATGTTTCAATGCCTCGGGTCAAGACGATCAGTGAACACGAACCATCGATGACGTTGATGCTTTGAGTTACATTCAGAATGAAATAACGAGCCACAAATCTGAAACGAGCAAAAAAACACGTTTGAGTGCATGTGTCGTATCGTACTGTTGTTGCCTGTGAGATCGACTGTGCACCTTTTTGTGAAACCTTTGGCGAATAACAAACAGATAAAGCTGCGCTGCTACACTGAAGTCTGAAATTTGAAAACATTGATTTGATTACAATCTTCTATGTGTTATGCACCAGAGATAGCAATCGGACCGGGTTTCGCAGGGCCGGCCGACCCCCCCCAAATCTCCGGCCCGGCTCGGCCCGATCTTTTAGGTCAGATTTTTACCAAATTTTTGTCGATTTTTTTGATCTATTTCTGCTAAATCATAGCTTTCAATATGAAAAAGTTCTCGGATGGACAAGTACTGATCATTTACTTGCCGAATCCGTCAGAAATTTTTGTATTTGACAAAAAATCCTTATTTTTTCAGTAAAATGAGTCACTTCAGAAGCTTCTGGTCGGGGTGTCCGGCCTGACCCGGTTCGATCTTCCGATCTGCCGGCCGGCCCGACCAGAACCAAAAGCCCAAAATCGCGGCCCGGCTCGATTGCGACCTGTTATGCATAACTGAACTTTTGTCCGCGGTTAAGCGTACAGCATAATGATAATGAAAAGAAGAAGCCAAGAGGCTGAAGCTTCCAAAACATGACAAATATAAGATTGACAACAGCTAAAAAGGAAAGCCGCACGTTCTGAAGAGACGTAATGTTTTAGCGCTAAACCTCTCACAGAACAAAAGGTGCAAAATACAGCACATGTCAATCCAAAATGAACACTGCTGCAAATTGAGCATTGCGAAGAGCAGTGAAGGCGTGTGTGAGACAAAAACAAGGCACAACAGGGGGCGGGAAGAAAGGAGCAAGAGGGATTATCGGCGGATTATACACTGTTGCACAGCAAACATCAGCGGATGGGCATGCAGTATTGGGCTGAGCCCTTACCCACTCAGCTGGGGGGCGGCGTCTAGCGATTTATGGGCAAAACTCACTGCTGTACAGTGTACATTATTACAACAACAAAAACAATAACAGAGCAACCAGCTTGGGTCTGCCTGAATGTTCAGTCACTTTCACAGCGGACTGTGACTTCGGGCTAATATTGATGTCGTTAAAGCACATGGCCAACCCAGCCCCCATGCCCGTCACGTTCAATCAGAGCTGTTTGTGTTCCTCAACCAGAGTCAGTTGACGCCGATTCGCGTTGACGACAAAATAATCAGCCGTGACCTTGCCCTCAGCTTTTGTGTTTTGCGTTTCTTCCGGAAATTGTTAGTTTCAACCCACCACAACAGAAACACACAAGGACACACACTGATCTGGTGTACGGGGTCAGTCTGCTCCGCTGATGTTTCACAAGTCTGAAAATGCACTAAATGGGCCGTAATGCCGAGTTGCTACATCCATATTGTAGTAGTATACTGTAGATCTCTGAAGTACTGTAGATTTTCAAGTGAGTTACCAGAATGTCACCCAATGCATCAAAATCCGACCTGGTCGCAGTGTTAAAAAAGAATGAAAACTCCATCAAGCACTTTTCCCATGATGAAATTTTTCATGCTCCTCTTATACACTACTTCGGGTTTTTGAAAAAGAAACTCGAAACACGTCCACACAAAAATGCATATTTCTGGTCTCAGGTCTTCACCGGTGAATCTGGTCCAGCCATTATTATAGTTTTGATAAATGTTGAACAACATTTTTTATGGGATTATCAATTTATTACACATCAAATACATAAAAAGTGAATTGAGTTTTTATGTGCGTATATACAGCCCCTCCCCGTATAGAACCCTCCAAGGGCTTATTGGGAAACATTTCTGGGAGCTGTATGTGGGAAAAACTTAACGAGAAATCTGACTAAAAAGCCCGGCTTTCTTCACAAAAGAGGGCATAAACAGGTCATTTTTGCATATTTTTCGGCAGAAACTGCTCAAGATCGAGATACAGTGCCTTGAAACGTTCAAAAAAGTAATTGTGATGCCACTCAATGACGTCAACGATGACTTCCAGTTATGTAAAAAAACGAAAACGTTGTCGAAAAGGTCTCCGGGGGCCCTATCTGGGTATAATATCAAAAAAGGCCGATTTTCTTCTTTTTCCGAATAAAGCTCCGGGGCCTTCACGTGGAAAACTTCGGTAGAACGTAAATGCAGCTTACCGTGTTCTTATTATCAAATAAATTTGCTTGTTTTTATCTGGGACAACACTGGACAAAAGGACAAAAGTGCACGCGCCTGCTTAAACAACAACATTGAAGGATGAAGAATGAAAAAGATTGTTTATCATTTATCCGTACCACTACAACCGACTGTGTGATGTTTCAACACTACAGGGTGACCCAACAAAAATGGAAACCTTTTATAAGCTGCTGACTGTTCCGTGAAGGACCTTTAAAGTGACTCTACAATTGAATGCTGACCGCGTTTGGTGGCGGCCATTTTTTAGAAAATGAAGACTAGGTACCAGAAATGAGTGGGCTCCGTGAAACATCACAAAGCAACGAGTTGAAAATCCATTTCCTAAATCTGAGTTCCTGATATCTAGACTTTATCTCCTGAGATACTGGCTGCTAACAAACGCGGTAAACATTATATTGTAGAGTCGCGTTTAGTGCAAAACTCCGGCAGATGTAGTGTATGCTAACGTTTCAGCCGGTCGGATCTGTTTATCACACGTTGTTGGCAGCAACGCGTGTCAACTCGCAAAAGCGGACGGAGCCCTTGGAAGGATGGTACGCGTCACACGGTACATATTTGGTTAGTCCATCGAATTTATATTTTAGAAAAATGGCGGCATTGCTTCAAAAAAATGACATAAAAAATGAGTTGGACCATTTAAGGTCGGTAACGGCCTGTTCGCAAATGCGTTATTGACGAAATGGAATTCGACTGAGATCAGCGAGACGATTTGGAAGCCGGATTTTGCCGACCAGATCAATTTCCATTCGCATCACACGATCTATCGATGCAACGAAATGGGTGTTGATGTAACGTATGACTGGGGAATCGAGTCCATCTGTGAATTCCGTGAGTTAGCCACTGCAGCAACAATGGGCATCTCTCGAACAAAACAAATTATTTATCACTTGTTTATCATTTTAAATCAAAATAAAAATATCACGAAATTTAGGGTCCCACCCGTGCGACCCGAACCCTTGCGCAACTGGGCAATACTGCGTGGCTGACCCCACACTGACAACATATCAGTGCATTACACCTGGTTGGTTTGGCCCTTCAACAATGGGAGCACACAGCAAAATGTGTTTGCCAACTGAGCACATTGGTCCAATTTCTCGATAGCGCAACCATATTATCTTTAATTTAAAAAAATAGGTTTCGGGTGTCAAACAAACTGATAATTGACTGATAGTAAACAAGTTGGTATGGCTTTTTGAATTGCGTGACAAACATCTTGTTCTCAATGAGTAACAAATGATCGTTTTCAGCATGCACCTCCCTTCCCACGCCACCGGCGGGCGGACAAATCAGATACCTGCAACACTACATCAGCCAAACTGGCGTGCAAACGCTAAATTACGGATGCGACTGCTGCAGTTTGGGATTTGTGTACACCGGATTCCCCGAGTATGCCACCCGTTCCGTGCAGTGCATTGGTCCGGAAACCTGGGAACCCTGGGCTCTTTGTTTTCGAGGTGGGCCTGTGCTTCGTTTTTTCTTCAGTCAATGATGAGAAACCACTGTTCATGTATACCTGTAGCTAAGCTAAACGGTTTGACGCTGTGTAGCTGTCCTTCACGGCTGTTTGTAGCGTGAATCAGCCAAAAATTCATATAGAGTGGTCCAAAAACGGCAACACTAACTACACAAGAAATATGAATGTGAATGAGCTTCAATTTTGCTGAAAGTTGGTACAAGATGGTACAGTCTCCGCACCAAACTAGAGTGAGGAATCCTATAAATAGTATTCCTTCATTTGTAATTCATTCATTCCATACCATATACCGAAGATAAACAAACCATCTTACTTCAACTCTAGTTTGGGTGACACAATTGCGAACAGTGTACGGATTTGAGTGCTTAGACTGTATCATCAGGTTTTTGGGACTAGCCCTGGCTGTCCTTCTGACTGACGAGACCCAGGCAGCCGCGGTATTACACTTTGCGCATCGAAGCCGCCACCCCACCACGCTTCATATGCACCCCGTGCCCTCAAAACACACTCGATTATACTTTACCCAACTGTTTGCAAGGAACTTTGGCCATGCTGTGCAGGGTTGGATTAAAAAAAAAAAAGTAAAAATTTTTTTGTAAAAAAAAAATTTAAAAAAAAAAAAGTTGGCCACTTTTTTTATTTTTCAAATTTTAAAAAGTAAGTCCACTTTTTTTTATTATTTTTCCCCTTTTTTTCGTTATTTTCTCACTTTTTTAAGGTAAAAATGTATGTTTTCATGCGTTTTATTGCTCATCATTCTCAAAAAATCGCCTGCGGCGCTTATATTTCAGTTTAAAATGGCGTTGTAATGGACTCATACAGTTCCCAGACATCCCAACAATCGCTGCACGTATAATATAGGACACCCCATACCGTATACTGTGCAGTTATTGAGCTATCGACGTAAGCTATCGACAGACTCCACTTTGCTCGCCTATTTGCAGTTGTGTGGATTTGTCATTTGTTGCTTTTGTCACACAACATGAGTGTGGTGTAACTCTTTATCTCTCTTCAAATTTATCCCCAAATTCACAAACAGAATTCCTTGGTCTTCCCTTTGTCATATATGCCCACAGAGTTACCTTCGCGGTTCTAAATTATGACCAAATGGCTAGATCGCAGGTGATCGACATAAACATGCAAGTCAGTGGATTCTTATGTCCCTCAAACATACCTAATAACATATTAATTTATTTTTCTAAAACCAATTTTTTTAAAAAAAATATTTTAAAAAAAAATTTTAAAAATTTTTTTTTAAAAAAAAAAGTTCATAATAAAAAAATTTTTAATCAACCCTATCTTGACACAGAAATAAATGCGCATATTTCATGGATCAACCAATTTAGTCAAACCTGCTCAAAAGATCGATCGATTCTCTTTTCTAAGTGAAATTGTAGAGAAACTGCAAAACGGGACTGGTGTATCCCAACAAGCCCAGTGATTAAATGCACGTCCATAATTCTGACTTTATTCTAACGTAATATATCATCAAATGCAAGCCACAGTACCATTGATGTCGAATGCAATCGCTGAAATAGCGCAAAGGGATACACAACACACGCAAACAAAGAACAGAGAAAGAGCGTTGAAAAAAAAACGAATAGTGAAAAAGCAATATGAAAATACAATAAACAGAGATTTCTTCCCGACATCTATCATCTTTGACAAACCCTATTCTCAATTTTTTCACCCAGCACACCTCTTGATCAATTCAAACCCTAAATGACGAAACATGCCCACCCCCCCCCCCCCCCCCCCTTCCTACCTACTCCACCCACCTCACTCCCACCCCCCCCTCCTCTGAGACCCCCTTCCCTTCCACAATTCCCTAACCCCTTCCCCCCCCCATCTCCCCCCCACCCCCTTCCCTCCCTCCCCACCCCCTATTTTTCTTTCCTCTCTCTCCCCCTCTCTTGTCCCGTTGTCTTGTAGCCCCCCCGCCCCCCCCCCTAACCCACAAACAACAAACCTACAAGTCACCCCCCCCCCCCCCCCCCCCCCTACCCCCCCCCTACCCCACCACCCACCCCCCCCACCCCCCTCCCCCCCCCCCATCAAAAACATCTTACATCGTCAACCACATACTCAACTCTGTCCAAACACATCAATCTCATAACCACCCGGTCGCTCCTGTATAACTATCTGCTTTGACGACAAGTAGACGACAAATTAGCTAATGAGGAGTGGATAACTTGTGAAAGTATTAGAGTACGCGAATCGCGTTGGGGGCCACGGATGCTTTCTTTTCACTACGCAAGATTTTCTTTTTTACCAACTCGAGATGTAAAACCTGATAAATTCTGATCAATGGGTAAAGAGACGATGACTTAAACACACACACACACGACACACCTGCGGTGATCCAACCAAAGTACAGGCAACAATACTATCGCTTGAAGACCTTTCATGGTCACAGAAATACTGTTAGCTGCAGTTGAATTTGAACAATATTTATTTTAAAGATTCATACCATATATAAATTATATATTTTTTCGAACCGGGATTGATTATTGGATTCGTTGATTCGTTAGACGTGCTAAGGTTGTAAAGATGATGATTTTGACCTATCTTTTTTGTGGTGACTAAGGACAAAGGTTACTGTATTGTGCAGAGTTGTGTCCTGGGAACGTGATAATCTAGAAATGAAGCTCGTTCTGCTCACATTATTGTGCGGCAGTATAATTTTGTTTGGTGCTGTTACCAACGTAAACAATGGATAACAAAGACAAACAGATTTGCTTGATCACATCATGCGCTTCAAACTTTTTCATGACTCTTCTCCTCCATTTGATTTATTGTTGGTCACAAGATAATAATGAAAGAGAAACACACATTTTTGAAAAATGAGTGGGTCTTTCTTTGGCGCGCAGCTTTTTACAGTCGTGAATAGCAGCCGCTTTTGTGTCACTGAGCTGCTGTGTGCAGATAACGGTAGCGAAGTAAAAAGTGGGTAGGGGGGAAGGGCGCAACGGGAACATGGGGGCTGCTAGTCTTCAACACGGATCGAGCGGAACGAACTCACCCCAAGATGTTTCACACGCTCATTTAGGGCTGCTTGAATTGATCACCAGAGGTGATGACCTGGGCTGACGACCAAACAATTGGCCAGAATAGGGTTTGTCACAAAGATGATCCAGCACTGGTTCGGGACAACGAAAATCATACCATGCTTTTATTGCTATATTTCATACTGTTGCTTTTGTCACTATTCCGTTTTTTTTTCAACGCTCTTTCTCTGTTCTTTGTTTGCGTGTGTTGTGTATCCCTTTGCGCTATTTCAGCGATTGCATTCGACATCAATGGTACTGTGGCTTGCATTTGATGATATATTACGTTAGAATAAAGTCAGAATTATGGACGGATTAATCCTGGGCTTGTTGGGATACACCAGTCCCGTTTTGCAGTTTCTCTACAATTTCACTTAGAAAAGAGAATCGATCGATCTTTTGAGCAGGTTTGACTAAATTGGTTGATCCATGAAATATGCGCATTTATTTCTGTGTCCACAGCATCAGGGTTGGATTAAAAAATTTTTTTATAACTTTTTTAAAAAAAAACTTTAAAATTTTAAAAATCTTTTTATGACCCCCAAAAAATTCTAAAAAATAAATTTTAAATCTTCTATATTTTTAGGACTAAAAAACTCCTGATTATTTTTTCATCTATCTACATTTTATAATTTAAACCCAAGACTTTGTTAAAAAAATTTTATTTTATAAAACCCCTTTTAAAACACAAAAAAACAACTAATCGAAATTCATACTCTCATATTAACTAATATGGTATCTACATTTTATTTACTTAACTCACCATTACTAATTACGCACATTTAAATATACAATAAAACGCATGAAAACATACATTTTTACCTTCAAAAAGTGAGAAAATAACGAAAAAAAGGGGAAAAATAATAAAAAAAGTGGACTTACTTTTTAAAATTTTAAAATAAAAAAAGTGGCCAACTTTTTTTTTTTTTTTTAAATTTTTTTTTTACAAAAAAATTTTTACTTTTTTTTTTAATCCAACCCTGCACAGCATGGCCAAAGTTCCTTGCAAACAGTTGGGTAAAGTATAATCGAGTGTGTTTTGAGGGCACGGGGTGCATATGAAGCGTGGTGGGGTGGCGGCTTCGATGCGCAAAGTGTAATACCGCGGCTGCCTGGGTCTCGTCAGTCAGAAGGACAGCCAGGGCTAGTCCCAAAAACCTGATGATACAGTCTAAGCACTCAAATCCGTACACTGTTCGCAATTGTGTCACCCAAACTAGAGTTGAAGTAAGATGGTTTGTTTATCTTCGGTATATGGTATGGAATGAATGAATTACAATGAAGGAATACTATTTATAGGATTCCTCACTCTAGTTTGGTGCGGAGACTGTACCATCTTGTACCAACTTTCAGCAAAATTGAAGCTCATTCACATTCATATTTCTTGTGTAGTTAGTGTTGCCGTTTTTGGACCACTCTATATGAATTTTTGGCTGATTCACGCTACAAACAGCCGTGAAGGACAGCTACACAGCGTCAAACCGTTTAGCTTAGCTACAGGTATACATGAACAGTGGTTTCTCATCATTGACTGAAGAAAAAACGAAGCACAGGCCCACCTCGAAAACAAAGAGCCCAGGGTTCCCAGGTTTCCGGACCAATGCACTGCACGGAACGGGTGGCATACTCGGGGAATCCGGTGTACACAAATCCCAAACTGCAGCAGTCGCATCCGTAATTTAGCGTTTGCACGCCAGTTTGGCTGATGTAGTGTTGCAGGTATCTGATTTGTCCGCCCGCCGGTGGCGTGGGAAGGGAGGTGCATGCTGAAAACGATCATTTGTTACTCATTGAGAACAAGATGTTTGTCACGCAATTCAAAAAGCCATACCAACTTGTTTACTATCAGTCAATTATCAGTTTGTTTGACACCCGAAACCTATTTTTTTAAATTAAAGATAATATGGTTGCGCTATCGAGAAATTGGACCAATGTGCTGCAGTTGGCAAACACATTTTGCTGTGTGCTCCCATTGTTGAAGGGCCAAACCAACCAGGTGTAATGCACTGATATGTTGTCAGTGTGGGGTCAGCCACGCAGTATTGCCCAGTTGCGCAAGGGTTCGGGTCGCACGGGTGGGACCCTAAATTTCGTGATATTTTTATTTTGATTTAAAATGATAAACAAGTGATAAATAATTTGTTTTGTTCGAGAGATGCCCATTGTTGCTGCAGTGGCTAACTCACGGAATTCACAGATGGACTCGATTCCCCAGTCATACGTTACATCAACACCCATTTCGTTGCATCGATAGATCGTGTGATGCGAATGGAAATTGATCTGGTCGGCAAAATCCGGCTTCCAAATCGTCTCGCTGATCTCAGTCGAATTCCATTTCGTCAATAACGCATTTGCGAACAGGCCGTTACCGACCTTAAATGGTCCAACTCATTTTTTATGTCATTTTTTTGAAGCAATGCCGCCATTTTTCTAAAATATAAATTCGATGGACTAACCAAATATGTACCGTGTGACGCGTACCATCCTTCCAAGGGCTCCGTCCGCTTTTGCGAGTTGACACGCGTTGCTGCCAACAACGTGTGATAAACAGATCCGACCGGCTGAAACGTTAGCATACACTACATCTGCCGGAGTTTTGCACTTAAAGCGACTCTACAATATAATGTTTACCGCGTTTGTTAGCAGCCAGTATCTCAGGAGATAAAGTCTAGATATCAGGAACTCAGATTTAGGAAATGGATTTTCAACTCGTTGCTTTGTGATGTTTCACGGAGCCCACTCATTTCTGGTACCTAGTCTTCATTTTCTAAAAAATGGCCGCCACCAAACGCGGTCAGCATTCAATTGTAGAGTCACTTTAAAGGTCCTTCACGGAACAGTCAGCAGCTTATAAAAGGTTTCCATTTTTGTTGGGTCACCCTGTAGTGTTGAAACATCACACAGTCGGTTGTAGTGGTACGGATAAATGATAAACAATCTTTTTCATTCTTCATCCTTCAATGTTGTTGTTTAAGCAGGCGCGTGCACTTTTGTCCTTTTGTCCAGTGTTGTCCCAGATAAAAACAAGCAAATTTATTTGATAATAAGAACACGGTAAGCTGCATTTACGTTCTACCGAAGTTTTCCACGTGAAGGCCCCGGAGCTTTATTCGGAAAAAGAAGAAAATCGGCCTTTTTTGATATTATACCCAGATAGGGCCCCCGGAGACCTTTTCGACAACGTTTTCGTTTTTTTACATAACTGGAAGTCATCGTTGACGTCATTGAGTGGCATCACAATTACTTTTTTGAACGTTTCAAGGCACTGTATCTCGATCTTGAGCAGTTTCTGCCGAAAAATATGCAAAAATGACCTGTTTATGCCCTCTTTTGTGAAGAAAGCCGGGCTTTTTAGTCAGATTTCTCGTTAAGTTTTTCCCACATACAGCTCCCAGAAATGTTTCCCAATAAGCCCTTGGAGGGTTCTATACGGGGAGGGGCTGTATATACGCACATAAAAACTCAATTCACTTTTTATGTATTTGATGTGTAATAAATTGATAATCCCATAAAAAATGTTGTTCAACATTTATCAAAACTATAATAATGGCTGGACCAGATTCACCGGTGAAGACCTGAGACCAGAAATATGCATTTTTGTGTGGACGTGTTTCGAGTTTCTTTTTCAAAAACCCGAAGTAGTGTATAAGAGGAGCATGAAAAATTTCATCATGGGAAAAGTGCTTGATGGAGTTTTCATTCTTTTTTAACACTGCGACCTTAGGTCGGATTTTGATGCATTGGGTGACATTCTGGTAACTCACTTGAAAATCTACAGTACTTCAGAGATCTACAGTATACTACTACAATATGGATGTAGCAACTCGGCATTACGGCCCATTTAGTGCATTTTCAGACTTGTGAAACATCAGCGGAGCAGACTGACCCCGTACACCAGATCAGTGTGTGTCCTTGTGTGTTTCTGTTGTGGTGGGTTGAAACTAACAATTTCCGGAAGAAACGCAAAACACAAAAGCTGAGGGCAAAGTCACGGCTGATTATTTTGTCGTCAACGCGAATCGGCGTCAACTGACTCTGGTTGAGGAACACAAACAGCCCTGATTGAACGTGACGGGCATGGGGGCTGGGTTGACCATGTGCTTTGACGACACCAATATTAGCCCGAAGTCACAGTCCCCGCTGTGAAAGTGAGTGAACATTCAGGCAGACCCAAGGCGGTTGCTCTGTTATTGTTTTTGTTGTTGTAATGATGTACACTGTACAGCAGTGAGTTTTGCCCATAAATCGCTAGACGCCGCCCCCCAGCTGAGTGGGTAAGGGCTCAGCCCAATACTGCATGCCCATCCGCTGATGTTTGCTGTGCAACAGTGTATAATCCGCCGATAATCCCTCTTGCTCCTTTCTTCCCGCCCCCTGTTGTGCCTTGTTTTTGTCTCAGACACGCCTTCACTGCTCTTCGCAATGCTCAATTTGCAGCAGTGTTCATTTTGGATTGACATGTGCTGTATTTTGCATCTTTTGTTCTGTGAGAGGTTTAGCGCCAAAACATTGCGTCTCTTCAGAACGTCCGGTTTTCATTTTTAGCTATTGTCAAACATATTTGTCATGTTTTTGGAAGCTTCAGCCTCTTGGCCTCTTCTTTTCATTATCATTATGCTGTGCGCTTAACCGCGGACAAAAGTTCAGTTATGTATAACAGAGGTCGCAATCGGGCCGGGCCGCGATTTTGGGCTTTTGGTTCGGGTCGGGCCGGGCCGCAGATTCGGAAGATCGAACCGGGCCAGGCCGGACACCCTGGCTAGAAGCTTCTGAAGTGACTTATTTTACTGAATAAAATAAGGATCTTTTGTCAACAATACAAAAATTTCTGACGGATTCGGCGAGTAAACGATCAGTACTTGTCCATCCGAGAACTTTTTCATTGAAAGCAATGATTTAGCAGAAATAGATTCAAAAAATCGCAAAAATTATGACAAAAATTTGGTAAAAATCTGACCTAAAAGATCGGGCCGAGCCGGACCGGAGATTGGGGGGGGGTCGGGCCGGGCCTGCGAAACCCGGCCCGATTGCGATCTGTGGTGCATAACACATAGAAGATTGGAATCAAGTCAATGTTTTCAAATTTCAGACTTCAGTGTAGCAGCGCAGCTTTATCTGTTTGCTATTCGTCAAAGGTTTCACAAAAAGGTACACAATCAATCTCACAGGCAACAACAGTACGATACGACACGTGCACTCAAACGTGTGTTTTTGCTCGTTTCAGATTGTGGCTCGTTATTTCATTATTATTGTAACTCAAAGCATCAACATCATCGGTGGGTCGTGTTCAGAATTCGTCTTGACCCGAGGCATTGAAACATCAGTCATCTTGATCAAAACGCGTAGCGCTTTGCGAGCCTGAAGGTTCGTTCGTGGAGTACTCTTTTACACACAACACTTAGGGACTACTAAACTTCGTCACTGGGTTGACTTGCGATATTTTTTTGGAGGTTTTCGCTGATATCGACGCCGAACTGGGTATACGAAAAAGGTGTACTGACGACGCTAACTTTAAGCCATCCTGTGAAAGTGTTGCTTATCCAAGCTAATGGTTGCAGTGATATACAATACATGAAGGCACCGATTATGGTGCATTTGAGTAATGACGCTGGGATTGCACGGAATTCTCGATTCTAACCGTGGCGTTTTGGATTTTCAGTTTTCAGTAACACACAATATTTTCATAACCGCACCTTTCAGCAACGTTCAAACCTCAACGGTGTCAAATGCATGCCTGTCTCGTTTCATGGCGCTCGCTTATTGCGGCCCGGAGCGCGGACATGCTTTTTTGGTTCGTGAATTAGTCAATATTCATTTTGACATGTTTCGTCCGTCGGAAATTTTTACGCTGGTCAAGACACGACAAGTGGAATCTATGTATAATACACGACGTATAATCATAGTTTGTGCAGCGTGTGTTTCATCGCCTGCCGCCCGTTTCTCCTGGACGGGTGGCGGCTCACACCAGGGCAGAAAAAGGGTTATGTTATCGAAGCAGACCCGTTACCGATGTTTCAGCTAGACACCTGTGCCTCGGTCAATGTACTTACATGCTACCTGCTTGTGCTCCATAATCCACGATTCAAACGCGCTTTTTATGACCGCTGCTTTTGAAAATCCACTGTTTTCTTCCCCTCTATTTTTTCACCGCTATTTTGCACGCCTTATCGTAAAACTGAGGTTTTCCGTTAGCATCAGTGTTTACTTTAACGACCATGTCCTCTGATTGGTCAAACGTGCATAAATGCGTTACAGAACGCAACTGTCGAACGCAGCAACCTTAATAAATTTGTCTAAAAAATTCAAAAAAGTTAAAATACGTTCTGTAATAGAACTTTTATAATCAACCCTGGCATCACGGTTGGAGCTCACGATACTAGCATTGGCCATCTGAGTCGACGACATGAACATAAGCCGATTCTTGCGATATTTTTGATTTTTTTGCGGCCAGTATGAAAATTCTGTGATAGGGTCGGACCATCGCTGATCATGCGGCTCACGTATCCAGTTTTTTCGCTGATCCGAGTGTTCCTGCCTAGTTTTATCCACGGGCTATCCAGCCGAAAATCTCAGCAGCTTCCTAGCCCCCCCCCCCGCCAGCATGACCTTTTTTACAGTTGTGCTATGCTCATTTCATTTGCCTTGGTTATTTGACTCAATTTGGCAGTTGAATTTCTGGTGACTCAAGTCCTGTTCACTCTAGAGTCAGGCGTTTCAGTACTTAGAGATTAATCGAGGCTCACTATTGTGTGGGAAGATTGTTTGTCACAAATGGCGCTGTCTGATTGCATCCAATCATCATTCAGCATCCCATCCCATTGTCGTTTGTCACTGTGTCTTATTATTGGTGCGACGATTCACAACGACGTGTGGGCCAAATTCACCAGTCAAGCTTGTCCGATGCTGGGGCACGCAACTGTGCATTGGCCAAACGGACGTGCTGTTTTTGGTTGGTGAATTAGTTTTTTTACAATTTGGTTTCCATTTTATTGGCCATTGTGCGGATTTATTATTGGTATAACATACCAGGGTTGGGCAAAAAAAAAACGACGGCGTTTTTTCTAAAAAACGACTTTAAAAAACGTCTGGGTCGTTTTTCGTTTTTGTAAGTCCTGAATTTACTTGACTTTCCCTGATTTTCAGGGAAAGTACCCTGATTTTTAGGGAAAATTATTTTTTTGTCCCATTTCTTTCCAAAAATTTTCGACCAATTTTTTACTTTGTCGAGATACGTCGACATACGGAGTTTGACGGTCAATGATGACCCGGCCAAAGTTGGTCCCATGATGGGGATGTTAACAACTCGCTAGAAAATGGTTGAAACCCGTGACCGTTTTCCAACCTTTTTTGGGGCATATTTTGGCCATCTGGGCGCTTTCAAAAAAACGTGTTCTAAAAAACGATTTTTTGAAAAAAAAAGTTTTTTGCCCAACCCTGTAACATACTCGATGAAAAATTGCCACACGTATAAAGTAAATCTTGAAATGACACGCGCATGAGGAATGCACGGGCTTCGACGACGTTGACCCGTTTCATTTTATTCGTACGATTTATCATTCAAAATTGTTCATCCGCCTGTATATGTATGCTGGACGTACCATGTGCAAAAAGTCCATATGTACGCTAAATGTGCATTTAAACGCAGCCGGCATGAAGCTATAGACTGGTGTGCACGCCAACCCCGCTAGGTAGCGGAGAGTGCCAAATAAGTCCCCCACCTGAATAAGTCCAATGTGGGTGCTTCATTCGGAAAAGTTTCAGAATATGCCCCCACCTATGGTCATTTTCAGCTACATTTCTTATGTTTATACAGGGGGCTTATTCGGAAATTATTTTTTCCTAAATCTCAGATCCGAACTGTGTGTCAAATAAGCCCATTCTCATTCTCCATTCTCCGGTAGTAGTTCCAAGCAATTCTTACACTGGTTACAACGTGTCGCGTATTACCAGATCGTTCCACGCTTTCAATACACACAACCCATCGCAAATAACCGCCGACTATCAAGAATTAGCCGTTCAATTGTGTTACATTCTCATTTAAGGTTTTTGTTAATATACAGTATTTCTGTGTATTATAATTATTGTATGGTTTATAATTGCTATTTTATTTGTCAATTTTACATTCTCATTTTTTAAATTTTGCAGTTCCGACCGCTCCATATCGTATTGAGTGCAAATCGATATGGTGCGATGTCAAACCAATACGTGTGCAATCATCGTTTGCTGAAAACAGCGCGCCGTGTTTATGGGTTGGTTTCAAGTTTGTACATACATAGTTTGGTTTCGGTTTTATTTTCAAGTTTAGCGTGGGTGTGGCCAGTAGTTGAGATTTTTTTGGATGGTTTGGCTTTCTTGTCTCGAATAAGGCCTGTGGCCGGGATCAATACTCGTTCTCGGGGGACTTGTGTTTAGCCCTAATCTCCACCAACGCAAATGCGGAATGGCGAACCGATATGTTGGATTGATTTTTTGGACGGATTTACCGGGAAGGGGCAACAACGGAACGGTTCAAGTGTCAAAGTATACGATCCAAGACCGATACTGATGTTTCAGCGACACTCATACCACCACAACACACGATCCACAACATCAAACACGTAGTTGACGTGTGTTTCGCCGTCTGCTGGCATCGAACTGGTGTGGGACATATCAAAGTGACGGCACCCTGTTTCAGGTTGGTGAAATGGCATTTTGTTTTCGATCAGATTTTGGCATTTTGTGATTGTGTTTTTTTTTGTGATACGGGGTTACAAAACAAGCAGCGTTTACGTTGGCGGAAATTATGGCTAATTGGTTAGTCGTCAGCCCACATCGTTGACTCTGACCGTCAACCAGGGCAGCCTCGAACGATGGCGATGAGAATGTACGTATATACCACTACTGTACAGTACGTGGTATTTTGGCTAAGTTGGTGACAAGAGTAGACCGTGTGCGTTGGCAACACGAATATCAGCCAAAATATTCGATCACGATCACCGAGTTTGTGACTGATGTTTCAGGGATACACTTGCATTGCCGATCCACAACCAAACACGTATGGGTGTCGCTGATGTGGAACAAAAAGAGAACCACTCCGCCGCACAGTGCTTTAGGTTGGTGAAATGGTGATTTTGTTTTGGTGTATTAGTTTAAAAAAAGGGCAAAAATATTTCCAGAAAAAAAACGAAAGCTGTGACTATCACAGTCAAAATTCCTCGTTGTGAAACATCAGCCAGTATGAGGATGCGTATATCTTATATGAAAAGCTCCGACCCATGTTTGCCTTTCGCAGGTGCACGTGCACGATTGCGTATGTGGTCGTCGACGTGACAATCGCTCAAGTTATTCTCGCTTATCGTGTGTTCGGTCGAATATAATCCAAGTCGATTCAATTCAACATCTGACGCATTGCCGTACAAGGTCTGCACTTTTGGCTGAAAAATTCTACATTTTGTGTCTCTCTATTGGTTTTGAACTTCACTTTCTTTTCCTGCGTTCGCAAACTGTAGTTACCCCAGATATTTGTTTATATTCATGCCGTCAACGCACTTAGTCAACACTCGTTGTCAACT
>JASAMV010002373.1:0-15630 GCA_030248065.1 Rhynchonema sp. JSB1_4 | reverse complement strand
ACACATATTGAAAACAATGGGACGTACCTTGGTTATGACTTCATAATGACCATTGTGCAACACGAGGTTGATCACCGGACCCTGACCTTCTTCGTACCAGATGTGCAGCATGTCGGCCGTGGAATAGACGCGAACTTGATAGTGTCCGAGTGCACGATGCAAACGAACGAGCTCATCACGACCACAGAGACCGCTATGCTCGGCCAGTCCGGCGTCCTACGAGTATTCATTCGTATTTTTGTATGATGCTCGTTCTAGGTCTGTAGGTGAACGTCTTTACAGTTATGCGAAAAAGGACTTACCTGCATAAGTTTCTGTGCCAGTTCTTTTTGTTTCGTGCGTCTGTCTCTGTCTCCCTGAACAATATTCTTGTACAAACGCTTGGCTTCGGAACTGTCATCACGATGAATGTATGCCTTGGCAGTCACGAGCGAGCGTGCCAGACAGAGATTGTCAGAGTTTGAGATTGAAATCATTGAATTGCCGTGACCTGTACATGTTTTATTGTCACAATCGCACAGTGTACAAAAAAGTTAAAAAATACAGGTAAATCACTGACCGCTTTTCTTCTGTTCGAGATAATTCTCCAGATCACCACGGAATCTGGGACCTTTGCGTGCGCCACCTGTTTGATCGCTGACTATTGTGATGTTCCAGGTCATTCTGGAGTCCAGGTGAAACGCAATGCGGGATTGGCAGATCTGAGGCACCGTATCTATGAGAACAAGTACTGGCAAAACCAAAACCGGAGAACGCAAGTTGAAAAAAACAAACTTCTTCGATGTGTCTGATCATGACTTCTGGATCTGTTTCGGACTTGCGTTGGAATGGAATAAGCACCGGACGCTCCAACCCGGGATGTCTGACTTCAACGCCAACACGATCACCTGCGTTTGTTCAACAATTAAATACCAAGCAACACAAAATAAGAATGAATGTTCCATACCAGGATTTGTGCCCCGAAACGCGTGGTCCAACACCTGACCCATCAGATCGGCAGCTTTCATGGTCACATCCTGCACTTTGTCCAAGTTTCCGAATTTGACTGCGAAGGATCGACCCGTAGTGCGAAACCGTTTCACGTATGTTTCCCGTTCTTCACCGATTTCAATGTCTGCAAAAGCATGTCTCATTGCTATCTTTGAAACACCAGGTTTGAAAACAAGTCCTTAAAGTTGACCTGCACTTCCTCCCTGTTGCTCATCCTGGCTAATAAGCTCACCGGGCGGTGTGTCTGGACGTCGTGTGGTGATTGCTTCTGGTGTGATGTCTGGTTGTGGTGTGGTGGCGTTGCCTGCAGCGTCTTCTGACATGACAACTGCTGATGGTTCTGTAGAGTAGATGCAGACGTAGTAAAATATAAAATACGAAGAAATAAAAAGACGAGCGACCTTGTTGATTGGATGGATGTGCATCGTCGCAGCCAGGATCGAGATCGACTGAGCTGGACGGCGGAGGGTCGGCATTGAATGGAACTGGCGGATCGCCTCCGACTTGTGGTGTGACTGTAAAATTTCTAGATAGAAATTGATGTCGAACTCAGAGAAAACAAGGAGAATAAAGGACCTGGGTGTGTGAGATGCCACGTGATGAACTGTAGTTCAGCCTCATCGAAGGGACGGTCACGGCGTTCGCCAACGATGGCCATGAGACGGCTGTAGATTGCCTCACGCAGTTGAGGGTCATTGATCCAGGTGGACCAAAGCCCGATGATGTTACGAATTTCGGCATAAGTGGCCGAAGCCACGTCTGCCTTTGACAGCATACTGATAGCAATTGCAGCGATGAATGATAATGGCTGAATGCTAAAATGACAAAAATGGCAACGAAAATCCTGTTTATATAACACAATTGACTGTGCAGAAAATTTGGAATGGCTCAAGGTTACGGTATTCAGGCGGGAAATTTGAAAAAATGAGCGGCAAATTTAAAAAACGTTTAAAAATAGCAAGCTAAAAAACGCAGCAAAAAAGTTCGACAAAGCGCCACCTTGAAAAAGGCGGCAACTAAAAAAAACGCGGCAATTTAAGAAGGTAACGTTGAAAACAACGTGAAATTTTAAAAGTTTTTGAAAAGCGCGAAAAACCTTTGAAAAAAGCGGCAAAGAAAAGTCGGTATAAAAAACGCGGCGAAAAATTTAAAAAAAGTTCGGCAAAGCGCCACCTGGAAAAAAAACGGCAACCAAAAAAAACGCGGCAAAGTAAGGTTGAAATGTAAAATTATAAAAAGTTTAAAAACGGGAAAAGTACCCATTTGAAAAAAGAGAGGCGAAGAAAAGTCGGTATTGAAAAAACGCGGGAAAAACTTGAAAAGTCTAAAAAGCACGAAAAAAGCTACAAAACGCCAAATTTTAGCAAGTCTGCAGCGAGCACACCCCTACTACATCTATGGCATTATTGACCCAAAGCCTCCAATTTGATTTTGCTCTCACACCAATGTACATCCAACCTTAAAATTCTTCGCTGCAAAAATTTACCATTTTTTATAAAATTTTGAAACGCTTTTACAAAACGTGGGACGCTCCCTTTAAACAAAAAACACCCAAAAATGAATTCTCCACCTCAAAATTCATTTGTGCACCAATTTTCATCAAATTTGGAAACACTTTTACAAAACATGGGACGCTCCCTTTAAACAGGAAAGAATTAAAAGAAAATTAAAAGAAAGTCTGTTTGCCAATTTTCATCGAAATTGGAAACTCTTTTACAAAAATGTTCGACACAAGAAGCAACAAACAACAATTAAAAGAAAATAAAAATTAAAAGAAAATACGCCCCGTAACCTAGTCGCCTTCTGCACAAGTCCCGAGTCCACGATAAGGCTTTTGCGTAAATTTTTTAAGAAAGCAAAAAAAAGAAAAATAATACTCAATAATAATAAAACTCAAATAAAATTATAAAAAAGAAATGAAAAAGAAAATAAATTCCTCCGCCAACGACTTCATAGCTCCAAACTATTGGAGGTGGTCCAAAAATCGGTTCAACCAGTTGGTCGCGGGGGCAGTGTGATACGGTATCCCCACCGAAAAAATGGTAGTGAGTGAGGAGACCCACACCATATCATGTAAGGCCGGTGAAACATCAAGTTTCGTATCAGCGCTGCATATCGACACGTTCACAACAATCCCATATATACTTCCGGCTAAAACATCACCCAGCTGGCCTTGTTAGCGTCTATGCTTATACACGTGGGCACGTCAGACGAAATGTTTCACTCTCGTTCTCCGAGTTTCTTTGTCCGATTGAGCTGAAATTTTCAGAGTTGATGGCCAATAGGTCGTGGTCTATTATGTTAGAAAACGACGCACAATAAACGACGCACGAAAAAGTAACGCCCGAAAAAACTGACGCATGAAGAGGAAAAATTCAGGTTTCAAGGACGAGGCTTGCGTTTAAACAACACACAAGGTACCGTAACCCAAATTTTGAATTTCCCGCGTTTATTCCCACCAGTTTATTCCCATCACACCAGTTAACCATCACACTCGTCCGGAGAACGGTTGCGGGACAGGTCAACTCCCAGACGCCTATCCTTAAGCATTGCGGGACAGGTCATCACCCAGGCTTAGGCTTACGCTTAAACATCCCACTATAGTCCAATCCTGCCTTATACCACACTAGACTCCGATCCTGCCTTGCGGGACAGGTCAACTCCGGTTGCGGGACAGGTCATCTCATAAGCCACGGTGCGGGACAGGATATCTCCCAAGTCGTGCTGGGGCACGGTACCGGTTTTGCGGGACAGGTTAGGCTTAGGCTTAGCCGTAAACACCACACTAGAGTCCGATCCTGCCTTGCGGGACAGAAATCCCCTTGCGGGACAGGTCATCTCCCAGACGCCTATGCTTAAGCATTGCGGGACAGGTAATATGGGTATACTACTCACGCGTCTCCTCGACAACCGGGTATATGCCCGATTGGTCGCCTCAGCTTTCTCGCCTGCGTAGAACTGAGTCCCGTCTGCGCTCGCGCATGCATCGGGAACCAAATATCAACACCTATTATTCCCGTTGCAAAATCTCTCGCATCATTCGCCGACGCAAGCGGGGCTGGGTCCGTAGGCGGGAACAGTCGTTGGTCACAAATCCAAGCCCAAAAAAGTTTTGGAGTTACATCAAACGCAAAATCAGCCCTAGGACTGATCTTCCTGATGTAACTGACACCGATGGCGCGCTGCACACAGAGGACAAGGACAAGGCCATTGCCTTCAACACCTATTTTGCCTCTGTCTTTAATTCCAATCTTGGAATTACAGGCACAATTCCTCTGTGTGCAGCCCATCCCGTTCCGGACATGGAGGAAATAATTTGCTCTCCCCCCATTCTCTTTCAATTTTTTCGAAAATTACCCGCCAAAACTTCCCCTGGCCCAGACGGGATCCCTTCGGCCTTCTTGAAAAAGTTGGGCATCGGCCTCGTGGAACAATTCTCATTCCTTTTCAACCAAATTCTCCACACCGGTGTTGTTCCTGATGATTTCAAGTTGGCCGATGTGATCCCAATACCCAAGGAAAAATTCCCAAAAAATGTCACTAAATATCGTCCCATTTCTCTTACATCCTCCTCCTGCAAACTTTTGGAGACCTTTGTTAACTCAAAGGTCATGGCCCATCTTCAAAAACATAATTTATTATCTCCCTTCCAATTCGGTTTCATCCCTGGTCGCTCTGTAGAGGCTCAGCTATTGTGCTGCATGTCGCACTGGACAGCAGCGTTAGAGCGTGGGAACGCAGTGGACATCATTTACCTAGACAGCCAAAAGGCTTTCGACACTGTCCCCCACTCTGCGCTGCTGCAAAAACTGCAGCACTACGGTTTCCCCCGCCATTTACTCATTTGGGTATCCTCATACCTAAATGGGCGGTCACAGCGGGTTCGGGTCGGGGACGCAGTCTCTGGGTGGATTCCGGTCACCTCCGGCGTCGCACAGGGCAGTGTTTTCGGCCCGACCCTTTTTCTCATCTACATAAATGATGTCGTCAGTGTGGTACATCCAGGTACCTATCTGTATCTCTACGCTGATGATATCAAAATTTACAGGGAAATCCGTAGTGCTGCAGACCACAAAATCCTCCAGGGTGACATAAATGCGGTCATTAGTTGGCTCTCTGCAAATGGCATGGCTCTTGCCAGTCATAAGAGCGTCACAGTAAGGCTTGGGAATCGCCCCCAAGTCCCCCCTGTCTATTTCTGTGGGAATGAGCAAATTATTTCACCACCCCATGTCCGGGACTTGGGTGTCCTAATAGACCAACAAAACTTGAAATTTGAATCACATATTGGTAAAATTGTGGCTGACGCCAGTAGAATGGAGAAGACCATCCGCCGAAACTTCCACAGTCGAAATCTCGATTTCCTCAGAAAACTATACTTGGCTTATGTTCGCCCATTGCTGGAATTCTCCATGTCCATTTGGTCCCCTCAAAATGTCACTTTAGCTAAAAACGTTGAAAAAATTCAACGTCGGTTCACCTACTATTTACCTGGCATGCAGACACTGTCTTATCAACAGCGTTTGCATGCCCTAAATTTAGACCCCCTAATTTATCGCCGGACCGTGAACGATCTTGTGCTTGTGTACAAGGTCATTCACGGTCACATACCTGGGGTAACCAAGGAATCCTTCTTTCCATCTCGTGACACCGGCCGCCCAACCCGAGGGCACTCCCACGGTTTGTGTCGAGTCCATGGCGCGGGTGCAGACTTGTCCGGGTACTGGGCCTATCGTGTCGTGGACCTCTGGAACAGGCTCCCAGAGGACGTCGTCTCTGCTGCCTCAATTGCGGCCTTTAAAACTAAACTAAACTCACGTGGTCGAGACGTAGTTTCTTGCCACATTTCATCAAAATTCTCAGCTGTCGTTGACTGATCCCCTCAGTCACTGGGTTGCTGCTTTCAGGTCATCATCAATTTTGTTGACATCTGTTATCATCTCGTGTTCGCCATCAATCGCTGATTTATCGCCTGCCGTTGCTGTGTTGTTTGTTGTTTTTGAATCTCTCCGGTACGTTTTGTCGTTTGATCATTCATGATTATAATTTTGTGTGCTATTTACTGATATGTCTCTTTTTTAGGTGTTTGCCGGATCTCCTGAAGGTCTTTGCGTGAGCTTACAGATAAAATTTGAAATTTGAATTTGAATTCCCAGAAATACCCCTAAAAACCCCTAAACAGGGGTTTGAAAGGATGGTTTTTCGCTTATAATCGCAATTACCGTATTGTCGAAAATAGAACCCCCCAGTAATTGGACCCCACCCAAATAGCTCGAAATCAAAACTAGAACCCCCCATTAATAGAACCCCACACCCAACGTTCACTGTACCACAGATTAGTGGGATGGTAAGGCCAGTGTAGTACTTGGTCAGGGTGTTGACGATAGATAGATTGAGACCCGAAATGTGTTGACGATAGATAGATGACCCAAGTCCGAAATCTGGGGGGGGTCGACCCAAACTTGTTGACGATAGATAGATGGTGGGGGGGGGGGTCGCCAAAAATCAAGGTATAGTATAGTGTACTAAGTTGGTAATAATGTGTAAATATTAATGAAAATGTACTTAGATGTACTAAATCCGCGCGTAGCGCGCGATTTTTTGCCTATTTGGGACAAAAAATACCGATTTTGAGCCATTTTGAGGCAAAAATACCCATTTTGGGTTCGAAATGTGTTGACGATAGATAGATTGTTCCCAGAATTTGGGGGCCGTTTAACGTGGACCGCAGGACCGTACGACCGTAGCTTTTTACTACGGTAGAAAATCTTCTGCAAGCCGCAGCCGCGCACGGAGACCGCTATCGGCTATGGGTAGCTATGCTGACGTGCTGGAGCTACCGTAGCAAAAAGCTACGGTCGTACGGTCCTACGGTCCACGCTAAACGTTCCAGAATTTGTTGACGATAGATAGATTTGCCCACAAGTGTTGACGATAGATAGATGAAATCAAAAAGTGTTGACGATAGATAGATGAATTTGGGGGGGACCCCCCCCCCCCCCCCCCCCCCCCAAGTACTACCCTGGGTAAGGCTGTGTTGTTGTGTCAAACGTTGTTTAAGCTTGCATATGCGTACACAACAGAATACTGCTTTTTAAGCATAATTGCCGCTATTAAAGTTAGAAAATACCGAAAACAAGCCATTTTTTAGGGGCATTATTGACAATGATTTTTGTCGTCGGGGGGCCAAATGAAAAATATAACCCCCCAGTAATTGACCCCCATAAATTGAACCCCTAAAATGACCCCAGTGAAAAAATAGACCCCCGGGTCCTATTTCCGACAATAAGGTATTCGTGTCTTGTCAGTTCATCAAAAAGAGGCGTATTATATGCTCTTAGTGAACAAGAAACGTGCATGGATGTACCTGTGCACAACTATCATCAAGCCTTAATACCCTACTGTATAAGGGATTTTACTTGGGGGCTCTGTTCCGGGCAATGTAGGGGGGAGGGGGACCCACTGTAGTGGCTGGGGGGGGATGGGGGGATTCCCCCTAAGGGGCAGTGTAGTTCCTGGGGGGAGGGGGGTCCCCCCTCGGGTACGTCTGTTCCCCCTCCACGGTGCGCCTGCCCCACTGTTCCCCCTCCGGGTACGTCTGCTCCCCCAAATTTTACCTAAAATAGGCAAATTTTGGCCTAAAATAGGCATTTTTAGGCATAAAATGAGTGATTTTTAGGTCAATGTCGTCAAAAATCGCCAAAATACCTTTTTTATTGAGATTTTTTTCCTAAAAGGGGCAAAAATGAACCAAATTTTCGACCTCAAAAAATGACTTCTTTCCAAATTTGGGTCCTCCCCCCCCTTCCGGGTCCCTCCTCCCCCCTTCCCCCCCAGGTGGGTACGTCTGTTCCCCCTCCGAAAAAAGGGGGGTACCGCCTGTTCCCCCTCCGGACCAGGAACTACCCGCCTGTTCCCCCTCCGGACCAGGAACTACACTGCTAAGGGGTATCTATCTCGAGTCAACCCTTAGGGGGGATGGGGGGAAGGGTATCTATCTCGAGCCGACCCCAAAGGGCATCTCGAGTAAGTAGATTTATGGTTTTCAAAGGCAAAAATAGGTGTTTTTCGACCTCGGGACCCCCAAAAATCGCGCGCTCCGCGCGCAAACACCCAAAAGCGGTCATTTTAGGCCAATTTTCGGCAAAAATGTCAAAAAGTACCCATTTTTAGGCCAATTTTGCAGTAAAATTGCATGCAAAAAACGGCCTTTTTTCGCCTTTTGACGGACCATAGGGGTATTTTGGGTAGCCTCTGGGGGGTATGTCGAGTAAGTCCGAAACCCTCCCCCCCTAGGGTATCTTGGGTCGATTGGCCTGCCACCACACTGGGGGAACCCCCTAAGGTATACTTGCGTATTTTTCCGCAAAATATATTTTTGAAAAAAAACCGTTTTTTCCCGGGAAAAAAAACCGTTTTTTTTCCAAATATTTTTCCAGTACTTAAGGATACCCATGGTCCAAAAACGCCTATTTTGGAGAAAATTTTGTCTGGAAATGGCTAGGTAATCACCTTTGGAAATTGGGAATCACCGCTTTGGAAATCACCATTTTGAGCCAGTGATGTAGTTGGTCCGAGCAAGAAAGCTAGCTAGCTGGAGAGGTCCGGCGCAAGAAAGCTAGATAGCTAGCCGGGTACCCCGATTTGGGGGGTATTGGTCCAGAAGTCAAAAACGGGGGTATAAAAATTGGTCGAAATTATGCTAATAAGCCTTAAAATGCGTATTTTTGTGCACGTGTGAGAAAATTTGAACGAATTTGACCATTTTGGCCCATGGTCATTTTGGCACTAAAATCAACACTTTTTTTACTTGGTGACCGGAGCAAGAAAGCTAGCTACCCAGTTTGGGGGGTATGGGTTTCGGAGCAAGAAAGCTACCTAGCAGTTGGGGGGGGGGTAATACCCCCCCCTCCCAACCACATCACTGTGCCAAAAATCGCAACTTACTGTACCAGCCCCCGGGCGGCGACCTACCTACTGTACCAGGATGGAGCATCAACCTACCTATTGGTCGCACAATGACTCTATAAGAATTGGTCAACTTTTTTTCCTGAATCGTAAAGAGGGAAAGTGACGGGGCAATGACGTTGCGTTGCGTGATCGCACACAAAACATGTTGTAAAGAGAATGTTTCAGACCTGCGGCAACGTGGTTGATCTGCTAGATTATTTTCAGCTGAAAATGTTTTGTGAGAATCACAAATAGCACAGTAGTTAAGAGTGACTGAACGTGAAAATCAGGATTGATTTTGATGAATTCTTATATAGCCGTTGTGCTACCAATACCTGCTGTACCTAGGGGGACCCCCTATACTTGCGGGCCGAAAAAAAACCGAAAAAACCGTTTTTTTGAGGCCCGGGAAAATACGTTTTTCTTGTTCCGGAAATTTTTCCGAGTGGCAACTTTTGAAAAAAAAACGGTTTTTTTCCAAAAATTTCCGAGATATTTTCCAAGGTTGCGAGAGGATGTTGTCAAAACCAATGTAAATTGGTACTAAACAGTTCAAAATGAGCACTTTCGGCAGGGACAAATATCGTGCGAAACATTCTGCGCCTTGACCGCCCTTGTCATCAGGCGAGTTGCCTGAATGCGCAGGTAGAAATTGGGCTGGTCCACATTTGATTTGGTTCCCGGAAGTTCCTCTTGAAGGGCATCTCCTGGCCGCATGCTGAACGTTAGACCTCCGGTGTGTTTGACTTTTATGACGCATTGACCACTGTCTAAACACATGCGAAGCTTGAAGGAGGTTTGAAATGCGAAAGGCCTCCTTAGGACGACCACGTGAACATGACCAAGGCCAGACCGGACCTTTTACCAAATTCTGTACATCAGTAATGACAACCTTTCAGTGGAGCACTAAATCGGTGATCTTGTGTGGCATCGAGACGCACGCGTGCATCTACCAGACCACGATCGACTTGCTGGAGAATGGATACGAGGTTACGGTGGTGGCCGATGCATGCTCAAGTCGCAATATGGTTGATCGGTGCGTGATGTTTTCATGCTGTTTCGTTTGCACCACCGCTCGTCTGCGTAGACAAGTTGAAACGGGCAAACAATAGAGCGCATTGATGTAAAATATGAGTTCTGGCGTCAGTTGATGCCTTTGGATTAACACACGCTTTTCCCAATGGGTCTCAAAAGTTCGAATATTGTCACACAAAAAGCCGTCGGAAAAAAATCCGCGATCAGAGTAGCGGCGAAGCCCATGCGTATCGACCTCACTGTATCCTATCCACTGCCCTTCGCAGGATGATGGTATTCCGTCAACTCGAATGCAGTGGTGCGCTGCTGAGCACCAGTGAATGTGTGATTGTATCGCTGCTCAAAGACGCCGCTCATCCGAAATTCAAAGAATTGCAGAAAGTGATAATGGAGGAAAGTCCGGACAGCGGCTGTTGTCGTATTTGAATGCTGGGAAACTGTGATTCGTTTTTAACTGTGCAGCTATGAGCAGCAGATGTTCACATTTTATTCCGAGTTACATTGGAGCCAAATTTATAGCACTGCATAGCAATTACGTTCTTTTCCGGATGTTGATATTTACAGACCTCTTGGTGTTTTATTTGTGGTTGATATTATTGTGAACACAAAGCCACGCACGACAATATTGTATCTGTATGTAAAGAATTGCAACCACAACTAATAAAATATAATCGACAGTCATGAAAAGCAGGAAGAACACGCTGTCGTTTCAGATGAATAATAGTTATAATGTTTGTTTGTTTATTGCTCTCAGTGACGCATAAAACCATGCACGTAAATTAATGATAGAAGCACAGTTACAAGACCGGGTTGGACAATTACGGAAATGAAAAAAGTTACAACACTGGTTATAACAAAACCACAGCAAATAAAAGCTACAAAAAGCGCCAAGGAGAGAGAAAGATCACGGACATCAGGACAGATCACAGGACACGTTAACAGAACTGAAAATTATGCATTAATCCTCGTCCTCGTCAAACGACAAATGTCGGGCTCAGAGGGCGCATATTGGGATCAGATCAGTCCATATTGTCAACAGTCCAGAACAGATGGTGGGTTGGTGATTGTCCGTCACTTCCGTGTACCACCATTTAGCGACGTGGCTGGCGTCCCCAGGCTGACGTGAATGCGTATCGAACGAGACATCGCCATATCCATCCCGTTGACCGCATCCGGACGCGGTGGCGATAGAGCCCGATAGTTATAATGATGATGCTTATCTTATGCGCTACGACACGCAACGCACACGGGAGTACCCTCACAACACAAGACGATCAGAACCAGTGCTGTGGGGGGCCAGTATCTCCCCCTATTTTGACCTCAAAAGTACCATTTTTTTGGTCAAAAATCATAGTGCCAAAATTTGCGCTGCACATTTCAACCTGGGTCTCCCCCACCAAATTGTCAGATGGAGGGTACAGTATCTTTCCCTTTTTTGACCTCAGTATCTTCCCCTCAGCAGTAGCCACAGCACTGATCAGAACCTCTGCATTCACATCAAAAATTTTAGGATTAAAAGCATTAGGACAGTTATAAATCTATTGTTTTTCATAATCTCACAATGATGCGTCGCACAGTGCACAGAATCAAATAGTCTACGAATCAATTTTCAAGTGGAATGTGATGAACCGGACAACGCGATAACTTGTAAATAGCACATGACTAAAGCGACAATATTGAAATAAATCATGCACATCCACAACATAAAAGTGAGATTTCGACCTGCTGGACAATTGTGTCAGAATTTACTTTTCGCATTTACATAGACCGAGTTCGGCATTTCGGCTGAATTGATTGGATTCTACTCAATAGCGCTTTGTTCATTCCATCTATTCTGCCAATAAGTGCCCACAAGCGTGACTATGTACAGCGCGGCCGCGATCCAACAATTGTAGGCGCACGATTGGTACTTGTGTTGGACGAGACGATTGAATTTGATCGGGTCGAATTGCTGAAATAATCGTGTGTATTAAAAACGGGATGTTGACTGTGATATGAAAGCCCAAACTCGCGGCCCGGCCCGGCCCGATTTTGGGGTCAAAGGAAAAAGTCGTCCAAAAAAAGCCAAAATTTTCTTGATTCTTCCCCACTACAGATTAGGATCGGGCCAGCTGGCCGGGTATGCCGATTTGGGGGCATTGGTGAAGAGGTCAAAGCTAGCGGTATAAAAATAGGCGAAAATTATGCTAGAATAGGCCTTAGGGGTAATTTTCTTCATATTGGTAAAAATATGAGAAAATTTGACCTTTTTGGACCATAAAAATGGTCATTTTGGAGCTAAAATCAACACTTTTTGGTTAATATCCGGACACGGCAGACATAGTGGGTTTGTGGGCGGTAGACACACACAGATAGCTGACCCAGGTTTGGGGGGGTATTACCCCATACCCCCAAACTACATCACTGCAAACGCGCCTTTTTTTACCAAAAATCTCCAAAAAAAACTGCGCTTCGCGCAGAGTTCGCTTCTTTTTCGAATTCTTCTTCTCAAATTGGGGACCCAATACCATACCAAGACCGGGTGAGACCCAATACCAATATCCAATACCAAATCAATACTACTGAAGTCCCTGGTATTGGGTTTGGTCTTGGTATTGAGTATTGGGTTGGTATTGGTGTTGGTCTTGGATATTGGTCTTGGTATTGGTTTGGTATTGGGTTTTTAGTATGGTATCGGATTGGTATTGGGTTTGGTATTGGTTTGGTATTGTGTTTTGAGTCGGGTATTGAGTTTTGCAATGGTTTGGTATTGGGTCTTCCTGAATTTCAATACCTGAGCAAACCCAATAGCAATACCAGGCCAGCTTCAATACCAATACCCTCAGTGGCTAAAATTACCGTAATTTATATTTTCGAAAAAACCCCTTTTTTAATAAATTTCCAGTACTTGAGGAATTCCGACGTCAAAAACACCCATTTTTTAGCAATTTTTGCTGTGCTTGTGGTTTGCCCGCCTGCGTGTTTCAGGCACGAAAAATAGTCGCTTTCAGGTCTTTTAGGCCTTTTTAAAACGGTTTTGTAAGATAGGTTCGAACCCTCAAGAAAATTATTCGCCATTTTCAGACCAAAAAAACACATTTTCTCGGAGAAATAAATTACCGGTAATTGTTCCGGGTAATTTCGAATGATGATATTGGTATTGGTTTTGCCCACCCATATGGTACACCAGCAAAATAACCGACAACTGGTGTTTGGTTTTTTCGCATATTATTTTTGGTATTGGTTTTGCCCACCCATATGGTACACCAGCACACTAACCGACTAGTTTTTTTTGGGTTTTGACACATCTTTCGCGACCTTGGAAAATTTCACCAGGTACTATGGATTTTTTTATGGGAAAATTTCCGGAAAAATAAAAACGTATTTTTCCAGGCCTCATAAAAAAACGGTTTTTTTTCGGTTTTTTTCCGAAAAAAAAACGGTTTTTTTTCCAGCCCGCAAGTATATACTATGGGTGGACAAAATACCCAACACCCACGAATACCACCCAATACCAGTGGTTGGTATTGGCATTGGGTCTAGTTCTGGTATTGCGCAATGGGTATTGGTGTTGGAGCTGGCCTGGTATTGGTATTGGGTATTGTTATCGGGTTTGCCCAGGCATTGGGTCAAAACCAATACCCAATACTAATCCAGAAAAACCCAATACCAAAGCAATACGAAACCCAAAACCTGACTCAAAACCCAATACCAAACCAATACGAAACCCAATACCAGACCAAAAACCCAATACCAAACCAATACTAGGGCCAATACCGAATACCAGTGTAGTGGCTGGGGTGGGATGGGGATTCCCCCGTAAAAGGGGTATCTATCTCGCGTCAACCCTTAGGGGGGAAGGGTATCTATCTCGAGCCGACCCCAAAGCAGTGGTGTCGTTGAGAAATCAAAATTTTCCCATACCCAGCCCAATTTTCGGGAAATTTCCCATACATCTATACTACTAAAACAGGAAGACGTATGTATGTATGTCTGTGGCCCCCTCCCTCGGAAGGGCGGACGGGTCAATTTTCACGGGTAGCTTTGGGTATGCTAACGGGTCTTCGGGGCGGGGGGGGGGGCACGGGCGCGGCGCTGTAGCCGGGCCGTAGGCACGGGTCCCGTCTAGTACCCCCAAAAATCAAAAATTTCCCATACCAGGAGGGTGCGTTTCTCCAAAAACTCAAAAATTTCCCATACCCGAGGGTGGGGTTTTTGAAAAAATGACCCCAAAAATCTTCTAAAAGTACCAAAAATTGGTCTAAAACGTGCTTAAAACAGAGTCTTCTTGCGGCAGTTGGGGTTTTGGGGTCTAAAAATACCAATTTTTGCCTATGAAAACCATAAATTGATGGTTGCAAGGTACCCTCTGGGATGGCTGCAAGGTACCAACCCTTCCCCCACCCCCCAAGGGGTGGTTGCAAGGTACCGACCCCTTAGGGGGGAATCCCCATCCCCCAGGCCCAGCCACTACACTGAATACCAGTATCAACCCAGTACCCAATACACAATACCAATACCAACCCAATACCAAACCAATACTAGGCAAGGCACTTCAGTAGTATTGCTTTGGTATTGGGAATTGGTATTGGTATTGGGTCTCACCCGGTATTGGTATTGGGCATTGGTATTGGGTCCCCAATTTGGTATTGGTATCAGAGATAGTAAGGGAAAAAAATGAAAAAAATTCTTCGTTTTTTCCTTTTTTTCAAAAAAAGGAAACAAAAAAATGAAAAAAATGGTGATCGAGGAAAAAAGAAAACAAAGAGCATTTTTTCGGAAAAAATGGTGCTCACACGGTGAAAACGTTGTCACAGACCCTGCAAAGGCGCCCGATCGCCAAAAATCGCAACGGAGTATTTTCAAGGGCGCTAATTTTCACTAATTGTCGGCAATGTCGCAAAACGGTGGTGGGAGGCGACCGTCAAAGGCATCCAGTAATTTCACCATTGTGCCCAAAAGTGGTCAACAAAAGCGAGACCAGCGCAAATGTGTGAATTGTGTGCAAGCTTATTGTTCATAATATTACTACCGTGTTGTCGGAAATAGAACCCCCCCTCCAAAAAAAAAATTGACCCCCCCAGGCCCCAAATAGAACCCCCTAAAATCAGAAGAACCCAAAAATCAAGAAGAAAAAATTACACCGGATTTGGAACCCTCTCGGCAAATGGTGAAAACAATTTTTTGAAAATGATCGAGTGAAAAAATAGAACCCCCGTATTCTATTTCCGACAATACGGTATATAAAAGTCTTTTACTGCAGATTTATACCCAAAAAACACCCAATTATGGCCACAAAAACCCGCACACAAAGTCATTTTAGGGCAGGGGTATTTTTGGGACAATTTTTAGAAATTTTGGGCAGTGAAAAAATGAAAAATGAAAAAAACAACCCCCAAAAATAGAGCCCCCAAAATACAGCCCCCCTAAATGGGGTCAGAGAAAAAATACAAGCCCCCCTTGTATTTTAGAGAATACGGTGACTGAAACTGAATCAATCAAACTCAATCACGTCGCACTCTGTGTCTCTCTCTGCTACAATGTCGTCTTTCGAGGTTGACTATCCTCAAAAAAATATATTATTTCCAAATGTTCCACAACCGAACTGCCTTGTTTTCAGCTCAATGGCTCGGCAGAATGTCACCGTGTCGACAAAATGTTCAGAAAATGTTGTTT
>JASAMV010002372.1:0-61517 GCA_030248065.1 Rhynchonema sp. JSB1_4 | reverse complement strand
TGGTCGGAGGTGGCAAATCAGTGAAACATTCATACCCATACCTGGCTTGGCTACTGATTTGGGAAATGTTACACGGTGTAGAATACAACAGGGTGCATGATGATTTTCGCTTTCTATTCGCTTTGCAAGCACACCACCTCCGAAATCGGGCTTGTGTTGGCGTAGTTTGGCAATATTCTAGCCCTGCCATAGTATTTCCTTTTTATGCAAGTCAAAGGAAGCCGTCTAAGCCAACTCCTAGCTGAGGTCGAAAGCCTACAACTCCCCTTGAAAATGCAAAAGAGAAATCACACGTGACATGCACGCTTCCAACGTCACAAGAAGCCTGAAACATTGTTACGTGCGCCGGCTTTTTACGTGGCCTGTGACATCTGATTTCTCTTTCTTTGCAGTTTCAAGGTGAATCGGACAATTTCGACCTTAGCTAGGAGCAACTCGATCGCACGTTGAGTGGGTGTTTGGACCAATATAACCAGGAAATACTATAAAGGCAAACTACAACCAACATGAGCTCGATTTCGAACGTGGTGTGTATTCAAAACGAATAGAAAGAGAAAATCATCACGCTCCATCTTGTTATTCTTAAACGTGTAACATTTCCCAACTCAGCAGCCTCGTATGAATGTTTCACTATTGTGCCAGCTCCGAAATCGAGCTCGTGTTGGTGTGGTTTGCCTTTAACTGTCTAAAAACACAGTTGACAACACGCAAAATTTTAAGTCTTCTAAACTGTTTCACAGTTGGGATTAAAAGCAGCAGAAGCTATGAGCAAACAATGCGCTCGAGTCACTTAGACTGAAACGAAAATACAGGCATAAAAACCAGACAAAATTAGAAATGTCAGCTATTTTTGCAACACCCTATAGAATCATATTGTGGACCATATTTTGTAGGTAAAGCAGTGCGTATAAAAACTTGTGTCACGCGAATCCCAACACAGAAGCAAGTATCTTCTCATTCAGAAGACTGAATAAGTTTTATAAGAAAAACCAAATCGGTAAGACAAACTAACCAGCTAATGAGAAAGCCATCGGGTCTCCACCGCCTGATGCCGCGGGCGCTGAGCCTGAAGCTCCAAGGCCAGCACCGGCCTGATTTTGCATACCGGCACGTAGTTGCTGCAAATCAGAAATTATCTATACTGTTTTCATTTTGAAATTTGAATGAAAATGCCGTTTTCAAGCTTCAGAGCTCTGTTGTGATGTGACGCACTTTTGACACCAACATAAAAAATTCAGAGGAACTTGATTCCGATCAGCTGAAAAAAGTATTTTTGATAACACAGGACCACAACAACCATTTACGTCGATCTGAGCTGTCAGCGGACACAAAACCTAATGAATAAGACCACACATAAGCAAATTAGAAAAAGATTGAAATATTACAGAATAGAATCAAAACCACCTAACCGCTTGGGCACTAGGCACTTTCTGCAAGAGCACAGCGAACAGCGGTTCGGGCAGGGTCTGTTGGAAAACGGACAGTAGTTGACGGGGCTGACCGCACAGCGCGATAGCGTTGGCAAGATGTTGCGTGCCGTCGTCGATGTTGCCTGATGTTTCAAGGAATGATTACCATTATATATTAAACTAGTCAAATTCGCTCAAACTTTCTCACATGTGCACAAAAATACGCATTTTAAGGCTTATTTGGGCATAATTTCGACCAATCTTTATACCCCTGTTTTTCACTTCTGGACCAATACCCGCCAAATAGGGGTACCCTGCTAGCTAGCTAGCTTTCTTGCGCCGGTCGAAAAAATAGTCGAAAATGCCCGCAACACGTGCTTCTCCTGAAATCACAATAAAAAATATTCTGCAAAAACCCGCACCTTCAGCTAATAGTTCCTCGCCGAGTTGCACTTCCTGCAGAAACAGCGCCTGAACTTCAGCCGCATTTTTGGGGATCGGGATCGGGGCCCGACCGGATGACGATTTATTGTTCGATGCGCGCGCAGCTCGACGGCCTATGGGGGACGAAGGGAAGTATTTGAGGTTTGCGTGTGACGGACAAATCGCAACCAGGACGGACATAACGAAAAAACCGTATTTTCTTTGGCCGTGACATGGCCCGGGCTCGCGACATTTCGAACCGGAAAAATTTTCCGCCAACAAAACTCTCGTGAAAACCAGCAACCATACTTACGTTCTCGCACTTTCTGCTTGTAGTTAGGATCCGAGCGACGTTTGTGATCGAAATAGATGCAATAGCCAATCAGTGCTGCGCCGGCAATGCCTGCACGAACAGAAACATAATAGATGTGTGAAGAAAAAAATTGTTAAAAACACAAAAAATAACCTGCCTTATTGCGAGATATTGCACACCCTTAGCCTAAACGAAAACGATCCCAGTGAAAAATAGGGCCCCCACTTGAGGTCCCCAACACCCCACATACGGGACCGGGATTGGACTTTCGACTCAGTCAGGCCGAGCCGGAGATATGGAGGTTCAGGTCAGACCGGAAGCCCAAAGCACCGTTTTGGACCAAAAATTTCCAAAGGAATTGCAACTCGCGCATAGCTTATGCGCATTTTTTGTCAACCCAACTCCCAGCTGGACCCGGTCACAGAAACAGTAGTGGCTATTTAGGCTATTTAAACAGTAGGCACCCTTTTTTCGCCTTTTGACGGACCATAGGGGTATCTTGGGCAGCCTCTGGGCGTCTGGGGGGTATCTCGAGTAAGTGCGAAACCTTCCCCCCTAGGGTATCTTGGGTCGATTGGCCTGCCACCACACTGCCGGCCCTAATACCAAATTGGTGACCCAATACCCAATGCCAATACCGGGTGAGACCCAATACCAATACCAATAATACCCAATACCAGATCAATAATACTGAAGTGCCTGGTATTGGGTTTGGTATCGGGTTGGTATGGTATTGGTATTGAGTATTGGGTTGGTATTGGTATTGGGTATTGGTCTTAGTATTGGTTTCGTATTGGGTTTTCGGTCTGGTATTGGGTTGGTATTGGCTGGGTTTGGTATTGGGTTTTGAGTCAGGTATTGGATATGGTATTGGGTTTTTCTGGATTAGTATTGGGTATTGGTTCTGACCCAATACCTGGGCAAACCCAATACCAATACCAATACCAGGCCAGCTTCAATACCAATACCCAATGCCCAATACCAGAATTAGACCCAATACCAATACCAAACACTGGTATTGGTATTGGGTATTGGGCAGTGGTGTGGCTACCCAGGCGTGCAATCAACCTACTGTACCACCAGAAAGGCCTGCAATCGACCTACCTACTGTACCGGCCGAGCTAGGGGGGAACAAAATTTTTTATGTCTAAATTTTGATGAAAAGGTTCTCTAAAACGCTATTTTCGCGCGCAGCGCGCGATTTTTCGCTTATTTGGAGTGAAAAATATCGATTTTATACCATTTTGAGCCAAAAATAGCAACCTACTGTACCAGCCGGGTGGCGGCGACCTACCTACTGTACCAGGATGGCGCGTCAATCTACCTACTTACTGTACCTAGGGGGGACCCGGCCCGACCCCCCCCCCCAGCCCCAGCCACACCATTTGTATTGGGTATGGTGCCCACCAGTGTAGTGGCAGGCCCATGTGTGGGAGGTAAGTATGATGCGGGGTTGGGACCGGAAGCGTGAGAGGTATGATTTTGGTCACCCAAAAAGGCGAAAAAACACCGTTTTTGTGATACAATTTTGGCCAAAAATTGAGGTAAAAACAGTACTTTTTTCAAAATTTTCGCCGAAAATCGCCTAAAAACAGGTATTATGGGTGAGTTTGCGATTTTTGGGGAAAATAAGGTCGAAAAACACCGATTTTTGCCTTAAAAAGGTATAAAATTGCTTGTGAGAGGTATGATTTGGAGTCGTGAGAGGTAAGTACTCAACCCCCTCGGGTTTTGTGGTAGGTACCGTAAAAACCTAAATAGAAGGGGGGGCTCTATTAACTCACTGAGCCCATTTTGGGGGGCTCTATTACGGGGGGGCTCTATTCCGGGGGGGCCTCTATTAATTCACTGACCCGAACCTGAAAAATTGTTCCCAGAAATACCCCCCAAAAACCCCTAAAAAGGGGGTTTGAAACAGTGTAGTTCCTGGGGGGGAGGGGGGGTCCCCCCCCCTAAGGTACACTAACCGCCGCGACCAAGGTACACTAGTACACTAACCGCCGCGCCAGGTACACTAACCGCCTCAATTTTTGCCTAAAATTAGCATTTTTAGGCCTAAAATGGGCATTTTTAGGCCTAAAATGAGTGATTTTTAGGTCAATGATGTCAAAAGTCGCCAATATACCCTTTTTATGAAGATTTTTTTTCCAAAAAGGGGCAAAAATCGGTCAAATTTTCTACCCCAAAAAGTGACTTTTTCCTGGATTTGGGTCTTCCCCTTCCCCCCCCAGGGAGGTACACTAACCGCCGCACGGAAAAAAGGGGTAGGTACACTAACCGCCGCGCCGGACCAGGAACTACACTGGTTTGAAAGGATGTTTTTTCGCTTGTAATCGCATTTATTCGTGTCTATTCGTCAATAAGAGGCGTATTATGTGCTATGAACGAACAACAAACGTGCATAAGTGTACCTGTGCACCACTATCAAGCGTTAATACACTACTGTATAGGGGATGTTACTTAGGGGGGGCTCTATTCCGGGGGGGGCTCTATTAATTCACTGACCCCTTTTTGGGGGGGGCTCTATTCCGGGGGGGGCTGTATTTAGGTTTTTACGGTAAGTACTGAGTGGGGGTAACCCCCCCGCCCCCCCCAGCCACTACTATGGTGCCCACCCGCCACCCATACGCCGGCCCGGCCCGATTGCGACCTCTGGTGCAGATAAAATTTGAAAATTTAACTCCTTTGTCTTGTCTTTTCCTTTTTTCCAACCTGCGCCCGCCATCACCATCGCTTGTGTGCTAATTCCGCTGGACATTTCGTCAACTTGTGTTACTCAACAACGATCGGCGCTGATCGCTGATGTGACGGATTTTGACTTCGATTATCGATTCGACGAATTCTTTGACTTCGACCTTCGATGAGAAAAAAACGTGCCGGGAAGACTGATTATAAATAAAACGGATTAAACGGATTTTCCGGATTAAACGGATTTTTGCGTGCTGGGGGGAAGACTGATTATGGACTGGAAAATAAAACGGATTAAACGGAATCCAGCTGTAACTTAGTCCTGAACCAAGGCTTGGGCTTAGGCTTGAGCTCAGGCTTAGGCTTAGGCTTAGGCTCACGTTTGCGCACATATTTAGGCTTGAGCCTTGACTCAGGCTTAAACTTAGGCTTGGGCTTAGGCTGAATACATGCATGGCATGCATTGCACTCGTAATCAGGCTTCCCGGGAAACGACCCTGGGGGGAAGGCTGATTATGCGGATTCCGTTTAATCCGTTTTATTTTCAAATCCATAATCAGTCTTCCCCCCAGAGCCTCTGCAGGGTGCACTGATTACAATAGTAATCAGTCTTCCATCAACCGTAAAAAACAATTACTTGTTTCACCGGCGCCGGCGGGACTCGAACCAGCGGTCCCGCATGCACGAGTCCAACGCCTTCGCCGCTGAGCTAGCGAACCGACACACACTCCCGTCTAGCTGCTGCTACTTATATCTAGCGCTGCTGCTGTCTAATACACACACGTGTATTAATTAATGCACACACAGCCAGCTGCGTGTAACGGTTAAACCTGATGATCAAGGGCACCTGGATGATTTTCCAAAGATTTTTATCTCCTAATGGTTTTTACGGTACCGTAAAAACCTAAATACAGCCCCCCGTAATACAGCCCCCCCCAAAAAAGGGGTCAGTGAATTAATAGAGGCCCCCGGAATAGAGCCCCCCCCTAAGTAACATCCCCTATACTGTAGTGTATTAAGGCTTGATAGTGGTGTACAGCAGAGGTCGCAATCGGGCCGGGTTTGGCCGGCCCGGCCCGGCCCGAGCCCCCAAATCTCCGGCCCGGCCCGGCCCGACCCGTACCCCCAAATCTCCGGCCCGGCCCGGCCCAAACCCCCAAATCTCCGGCCCGGCCCGGCCCGGCCCGAATTTTTGGCTCAGATTTTAACCCAATTTTTGTCATAATTTTTGCGATTTTTGAATCTATTTTTTGGTTGAAAATTCATTGTTTTCCATGAAAAAGTCGCCAGATAGACAATACCAATGGTGTGGCTGGGGGTGGGGTCCCCCCTATGTACAGTAGAAGATAGGTAAGGTAGATGACGCGCCATCCTGGTACAGTAGATAGGTCGCCGCCCCCCGGCTGGTACAGTAGGTTGCTATTTTTGGCTCAAAATGGTATAAAATTGATTACCGTATTGTCGGAAATAGAACCCGGGGGGTCTATTTTTTCACTGGGGTCATTTTGGGGGGGGTTCAATTTATGGGGGGGTCAATTATTGGGGGGGTTATATTTTTCATTTGGCCCCCCGACGAAAAAAATCATTGTTAATAATGCCCATAAAAATGGCTTGTTTTCGGTATTTTCTACCTTTAACAGCGTCGATTATGCTTAAAAAGCTGTATTTTGTTGTGTACGCAAGCTTAAACAACGTTTGACACAACAACACAGCCCTACCATACCACTAATCTGTGGTACGGTGAAGGTTGGGGGTGGGGTTCTATTAATGGGGGGGTCAATTAATGGGGGGGTTCTATTTTTGATTTCGAGCCATTTAGGGGGGGTTCAATTAATGGGGGGTTCTATTTCCGACAATACGGTATTTTTCACTCCATATAATAGAAAAATCGCGCGCTGCGCGCGAAATGAGGCCCCCCAAGACCCAAGCTCGGCCGGTACAGTAGGTAGGTTGATTGCAGGTCTTTGTAGTGGTACAGTAGGTTGATTGCACGCCTGGGTAGCCACACCACTGGACAATACTGATCACTTACTTGCTGAATCCGTCAGAAATTTTAGTATTTTTGACAAAAAAAATCCTACTTTTTCAGTAAAATAAGTCACTTCAGAAGCTTCGGGCCGGGGTGCCCGGCCCGGCCCGGCCCGACCCTCCAAATCTCCGGCCCGGCCCGGCCCGAGCAAAAAGCCCAAAATCGCGGCCCGGCCCGGCCCGGCCCGAGGTCGGGCCGGCCCGATTGCGACCTCTGGTGTACAGGTACATTTATGCACGTTTGTTGTTCGTTCAGAGCACATAATACGCCTCCTATTGACGAATAGACTAGACACGAATAAATGCGATTACAAATTCAAATTCAAATTTTATTTGCAAGCTCACGCAAAGACCTACAACGAGATCCGGAAAACACCTGAAAAATAAACGAGTGTACGTAACACAATGATAATCATGAATGAACAAACGACAAAACGTACCAGAGAAATTTTAAACCAACCAAAAACAGCAACGACAGGCGAAAATCAGTGATCAATGGCGCACACGAGATGAAAACAGGCGACAACAAAAACCAACGATTACCTGAAAGCAGCAACTCAGTGACTGAGAAGATCAGTCAACGACGGCTGAGAATTTTGTTGAAATATGGCGAGAAACTACGTCTCGACCACGTGAGTTTAGTTTAGATTTAAAGGCCGTTGGTGTACAGGTACATTTATGCACGTTTGTTGTTCGTTCAGAGCACATAATACGCCTCCTATTGACGAATAGACTAGACACGAATAAATGCGATTAAGCGAAAAAACATCCTTTCAAACCCCTTTTTAGGGGTTTTTGGGGGGTATTTCTGGGAACAATTTTTCAGGTTCGGGTCAGTGAATTAATAGAGAGGCCCCCCGAAATAGAGCCCCCCGTAATAGAGCCCCCCAAAATGGGGTCAGTGAGTTAATAGAGCCCCCCTTCTATTTAGGTTTTTACGGTAATCTCTGGTTCAATTAATTGGCAGAGAAAAACCTCCCGTGGAGGAACTTCTTTTCAGTGGCCTGTGAGACCCGATGTTGTCCCATATGGACATTTGTCGCGTTTTTTTTCAGAATAAAAGCAACCAATCACTTGATGTTGGAGAGAATCCATTGTATAAAGCAAGGACACAAGAAATTTCAGTAAAACGAAATGTGGGACAGAGCAAGAAACATGACTGAAACATGTTACTGTCAGAAAGGGACTTGAAACAGCACTGTGATTTCCTGCCATCACTGGTGCCTCTATCGTAATTGATACCACAAGTTCCCCATTCCACGCAACTAGCCTTTAATGTGAGATAATGCGATGTGCAGGAAGCGAACGATGCTGCAATATCAAATACACCAGAAATTGGGGTGAAACCAAATGAGAAACACGCCATGATTACACACACTGCGAAATGGAAGCGCACACTTCAGTACGGAACTTGAGAGGAAGTGAAAGTGATATAGGTGTCCACACTCCACATAATCCTGTCACAACTGAGTGAAGGAGCCAAAAAAATATGTTACTTTCGAAACGGAGTAAATTAATCTAAGTCTTGGTGTTTTCGTTACAACGAACAGTGTTATAATGGGTTGTTGAAACATCCATAGTCACATACAGACAGTTCAGTATACACTCACCACGTTTTATGTAATACGTTGAGACTGAGGTCGTTCTGCACATGTGTTGCTATCGTTTACAAATAATTGGGCCAATTCGCAATGGGACAACCCGAAATGGCACAAGCACCATCACAATTTAGGAGTTTTGAACACACCCTCCTTTTTTACTTTTGAAGTTTCACTATTGTCTTGAAATCTTGAATGTTCAAGAAATTATAACCATTTTATCAACACAGCAGGCATGGCAAATGATCATGTGACGCTGAGTAGATTTCAATTGTAGTTTACACGTTACATGAGATAAACGTAAAGCGTTCCACAGCACAGCATTTTTGTTCTGAAAGATTGAGCGATTATTTGACGGTGATGACCTTTAATACACAAATCACGAAAAATAAACACAAGCAAATTTTCAGTTGCAAACAACTTTCAATTCTTTCACTGAAACAACAGCGCCTCATTCGTGAAAATGTTATCGTTTTGGTCCATTCTTCGTTTGAGCGCAATCGACTCGTGCACTTCATCCACATTATCGCCATCGTCATTGTCATCCCGAGCCCCGTTTGACGACATCAGACCACCATCGTAATCATTTGGTACATTCATCTCCTTGTATATCGTGTCGAGAATGTTGGGTTTGATGTATTGCGTCAGGTCGAGTCGGGGTACACGTTTGCGAAGATCGTCCACGTAGCTCAGTGCCTGTTTTTTTCACATTAATGAGCTGCTGTCTGTCGTTGTCGTTTTGCTTGTTCGACCAATTTTGATCAATTCAGTAAAACAACGGTGAAATCAAAATACCTTACCTTTTTATAATTCTTCTTCTTCACACTGTGAATGACCATCACAGCGTAAATATCGCCGAGTCGCACAGCTGCGTTGATATTGGGCTCCTTGGCCAACGATTGCAGTTGTTTCATCGCTTCACTCGGATCTGCCTCATAGATCCTGTAAATTTAAACACCGGGTAAGTTCTCTACTTCCTAATTAACTGGCGATGCCTCATTCAATGTTTATGAATGAACCAACGTGCGAATGTTCAAAAATCGCTTGATGAGTGCTAATTTCTGATTGATTTCCTCCGTTTTGTCCTGCGCCGATTGCTTTCCACTTCCATCCTTGTTCGACTTATTCAAACATTTCAACGCCTCTTGCAACGCACTGGCGCCTTTTTCGTAGTCGCGATAGTCGTCGATCTCAACCTGATAAATCAGGGTAAATGATCAGACGGGTGAAGGTAACATGTTCGTTTATCAATGGTGGTCACATTGATTGGCATCAACCTTCATGATTGACTCGGTTCGAAACTGATCTGTCCAACATGGACTTTCGAAAGTTTCGAATTAAGTGTCATGCTTTACTGGCAGTTCTGATTTGACCAGCGTGAAAGTCGGCCATTTAAACTGCTTGAGAAATAGGGGTGGCCGAAACCAGAGCTGTCAATATAAAGATGCATATAGTTTTTCACCTGGGCGCACGCGTCGTAGAAATTCGCCAGTGACTCAAGCGCTCCACCTTTGTTGTAAAAGTGGATGATTTGTTTCATCAGGTCGGGGTTGTCCTTCCAATCGGTTGTTTGCAGATAATTGCCCGCCATTACGTACAGTTCCTTCGATCGGGCCGTGTTCGCGAAAAACACGATTTTCTCAGTGTCACCGGATTTCAGAAGCGCTCGCATTGCCTGAGATGTCAAGGAAAGTACGACTGAATGTAATATTAACAGCAGACGGGGGGAGGGCGTCAGTCACTATGGTTTCAGAGCGACAGTCAAACTCAAACTTATAACCTGTAATTTGCTTCCAGCTTGAGTGAACTTTTTAGCCGCGAAATGGTACAGCCCCTGTTGCAAACAGCAGTCAGCCAGGTCCTCAAGCATTTTGTTGCGTTGTAGCGCGTTTGGCATTTGTTCTGAATTTGGTCGGGACAAAAGTTTTTAGTTTTCAGAACTGAGTTCCTAGAATTTCTGCATGATGTTCTCCAATAATGCCAACCTTTGGTGGGTGTCATCAATTCCACAAGTTGTTCGGTGAGTGGAACATTCTTGCTCACGCACAGCATGACTGCTCGATCGTGCTAAAAAGATTATTTACAATTTTTGATTTTCACATGGAGCCATGAAACATCACCAAGCCAGCCCACCTTTCCAGCGTAAGCCAATAGTTGTACAGCCTTGTCGTACTGGTGATTTTGTTCGAAAAACTCCGCGCATCGCTCTAGAACGCGAGGGTCCGAGTTTTCATTCAAATCCGCCGCGATCAGATCGAGTGCACTGAATTGCTCGGTGCGGAATGCCAAATCCATTGCACGACCGAACATACCAGCCTGAATTAGCAAGGGAAGGTATGTTATGTATGTACACCTGATAGACGCTGGTTCACAAAGGTGACCAAAGGTCTACTGTCCTCAGTCGGGTCTACCTGGTCCCGAAAGCCTTGTTTTAATGGGGGACACTTCAGGAATTACTGACGGTCGTGTGACTTCGATCAGCGCCATGACTTCCGTGGATAAATAGCTTTTACGCTAGTCAAATTTAGAAGCGCCAATAATAAAATTCTGGAATCGCGCGCCGCTATAAACCTCTATTCCTGTATCACCAACGTTTGACCCAAGCCAAAAACATCAAACAACAACCATAATCAAACTCCAACCTTGTGGTACAACATGACCGCTTTGTCGGCGTGTCCCGGTTTGTTCTCGTAGAACTTTGCCGCTTCGATCATGTCACTCTCAGTGCTCATCAGGGACAATTGCGCGATTTTGTCGTCCAGGCCGTGCTCCTGATTTATGAAGGAGGGTTAGCATGCCAGTGGTTGCTGCACACTGTTTACGCTCTTTCTAGTCACTATGATCGGGTCCATGTGTACTTTTGGTCGGACGGACATTCGCAATCCATGGTGATGCCGGAATCTATACTACTAAAACAGGAAGACGTATGTATGTATGTCTGTGGCCCCCTCGCTCGGAAGGGCGGACGGGTCAATTTTCACGGGTAGCTTTGGGTATGCTAACGGGTCTTCGGTGGGGGGGGGAGGGTGGCACGGAACGGGCGCGGCGCTGTAGCCGGGCCGTAGGCACGGGTCCCGTCTAGTCACAATAATCATGGTAAAGTGCTGCAGCAAGTACGGTTGGTTACCTCTACACCTAGTTTCCACAACAAGCAGCGCATCAAAGTTGATCAGAATAAACACAACAAATTTCACCCACCTTGGCCAATCTGATAGCATTTGTGTAGGCGTGTGCTTTGCCAAAGAAGTGCACCGCCGGCGATATTTGTCCGTTGTTTTCGTATTGTCGAGCCAGATGGTAGCAAGCCGCTTTGTCCCCACTTTCATTGGCCACATGCGCTGCTTGGTCCATGTCCTCGAGGTAGCAGCAGATCCGAACCACTGACAGGTAATCGGCAGCTGCCTGCAGATGGGTGGGCATAAGGGGTACTCAACACCGCATATTGTTGAAAAAATAAGGATGCACGCGCTTGCAATGGTTTCAGGCGTTACTGCCTAATTCTGAATAACACATTTGTAAGCCTTTTAATTTCCGTTTGGACCTGTTTTGTTTTAATGCGGGGGATGCCCAGGCCATACACACCAGATGGTCTCGTCCACGTGACCCCAAAATCTCGAACGGGTGTTTAATCTCGGGAAATATCAAAAATGGGCATTGTACCTGATAGAAACTCCTGGCCGATTCCATCTCACCGAGGCTCTCCAGATATTGAGCCCACCATTTCTGCAGGTAACTGAAAAAATCAAGATGGTGGCAGTGAAGTAAACTGCATCATTGCGGGATTGGCCAACTAACGGATCGCGTTTCCTCTTGACGTACTGTTCAAGCACACCCGGGTCATCAAATAACATTCGCGGCACCTCGAAACGATGTGTGTCCGACTTTTCGTACCTGAGATTTTTATTGAGAATATAAATGCGACAAAAAATGGAATGCATTAGTTATTTTTTCATTGCCCCAGATCAAAAACGCACTGTTCAATAGCAGCATCCAGCGCACCCACTGACTCCAAATGACCCGCATACGCGTAATGCGTGTTGCGAAGGTGAATTCGGTCATCTTTGGCAGCAATGTCGAATGCCTGCAAATTTGAACAAAAGAAGTCAGCTCCTGCGAAAAGTTATAATCAACGAAAAAATTAAAAAGAATCACTCACAGCTTTCCACAGGTTTGTGGTCTGGTATATTTTGTTCACCAAGTCCATGCGACCACACGAACGCAACAAATGCATCGCATCGTCCTGGAAGTTTTGGTTCTTATTGGCCACAAGGCAGATTGCATGAATGAGGCCGAGACGGAAACGGAATCAGCGATGGAAAATTGATACTCAATAGTGACACCCACACTTTTGTTATTCAATGTTCTTCAAAAAGTGACAAGCGAATCACAATACACTTGCATCTTTACCATTCCCTTGCATTCTTCCAAACGTTTCAACTTATCACGATTACCATCATCATGCCCCACACGACCGTCAAATATCAACTTTTCGCCGTGCTTGTGCTGGTTGCTGCGAGATCAGTCAGTTCACAAACGAAACACTCAAAAGAGAGAAGTAATGCGACATCGGAGACAAGCAACAACTGTAAATGCAATAACAGCAGCGAACCGATAACACCATCCAAGGAGTATTGTTTCAGTTAGTCATTGATCAATCACAAATGAATTCATCAATTTCAGTCAATCAATCAATTTCAGCCCTCGCAGAATTGACCATGGTGATTCTCATGTTGATGCTCATTATGCTGCTCATCATTCTTGTGATATTCCTGGCGCGAAAAGTTGCTCTGATACATTGTGGGGAATATTTTAATCATTTTTTTACCATTTCTTAATCGAATCTTTGCAAAACATTTGAAAGTTTTCCAGTCCGACGACATAAGACAGAGCAGGACATCGAAATTAAAGAGGATGAAAAAACCCAACCGTCGGCACAGAATTCAACAGTGACTTTATCTGCATCTGGTGATCCGACCAATGAACCGAAAGAAGACAAAGTTGGCAGCGGACTCAGCTCGGGATCTGAAGGCGCCAGATCTCCTCAGGTCGTGCGCAGTTTCAGAATAATAGTGCCGCATATATAGAACGTAGCGTGCCTTGTGCGATGTGATTCTGCCATGTGGCGCGCTTGGACGCCATATCCAAGCATCGGTCACCAGTGTTCTCCTGTTTTCATGGACGGCCGATGCACCAGGTCATCGTCAGTAGCGCACCAAGTGGTGACGTGACCCCGAAACAGTGATCTCATGCATCAGACATCAATATTCCAAATCTCCATACCCCTACAGGACTACTCGTTCCCAGACAGTCGTGATCGCGATTCAACCAGAATTGAGCCCCCGACCAAGGGAAACGAAAATCAGAATCAGCAGAAATCCAGACAAGGAAACGAATCCAAATCCAAACAGCGTGACGTCACGACAGCCTATTGTGAGCCGCAGTCACCTGGACCGAGCCCACCAACGCGTGAAACATCGACCTACAGCGCACAGACCTCGGGTCGCGCCGCTCCGCATCCATCGCCTGCCGTTGGTTTGACGGGCGATGTTTCATAAATGCAGGCATCAGATTTGGTGATCGGTCGAAGTCCGAGGCTATTTGCCCCTGACCACGTTAACGTTGTGCGTGTTAGTGACGACGTTTCTCACGGATGACACCGGTTTCGACCAGCGCAAAAGTTTGGCACTCCTTCGATACTCGGGACCCAGTTCTCAAGAGAGGAACATTTGAGGTTTTCTTTTCAGGCTTGGGCTTAGGCTTAGGCCCCAGCCACCCCTAATAATACATCGCGTTGCGTGTAGGCCTAAGCCAAAGCCTAACAACAATGGTTGGGCCTGAAAAGAAAGCCTAACTAACCCTGAAATCAGTAACATAATATCGTTCCTTAACCACTGGGTCCCGAGTATCGAAGGAGTGCCAAAAGTTTTTCCCATTATTAGCCAAGGTGCGGCAACAATGCTTAGGTTGTGGTCGCGTGGGTGACCAAACGCAGAACCGAATCCGACCTGATCGCCAAACCAGAGTGAACTTTCATTCCAATTTCATTTTGCAGAGCGACCAAAGTGACACAGCCGAGGTCAACATGCGGGCGACCACCACCGCCACCACCGACACCGACTACCCAACGCAGCTCAAACAGGAACTGGACGAAATCAAAGCTGCCTTTCCAAGCCTATCGCCAAACTAGGTCGATTTCAACGGAATTATACCTGTGACATATATTGAAGAAACGTTTTTTTATTGAGAACTACTACCTACATACATACATGCATGCAGTATATGTAAATGCATATTATGTGAAGCAAGTTGAATTGGGCCTGTGATGTTTCATGCTTTCAAAATCGTGCATTCCACCAGATTGTTGTAACAGCGTCGTACTGTACATCGATAAAACACTGGATAAACACAAAAATAAGTAATCTTACCGTCAGTCCGAGATGAATGGCCAATGTTGCCACTTTGACTTTGTCATCATCATTCTGCTGTCTGACTGCCCGTCTCAATGCCCTGGCCCCTCTGGCGTGTTGCATGTTGCCCAAACACACCAGCGCCACGTCCAAGCGTTCAGACTTGACACACATTTGTGCCATGTTCTCCCAGACTGACTCGCTGCGAATAAAGTTTTGCTTGCATTTCCTGTCTACTTATGTTTTTTTTAATTTTTAGAAATCATGGCAAAGAGCCCAGGTGCGCATGATAACAGACGGTCCCTGGCAAGGCATGAAACATCAACCTGGCAAGCAAGTAAACGAACCTTTTTATCAACTTAATTGCCTTGAAAGCGTCATCCATATTGCCGATCGCCAGAAAATAGCTTAAATCGAAGATGGTTTTTTTTCTAAAAAATGGGTGCAATCTGAACAATTAGATAATAAAAATCCAACCTAAAGTTCAGCATGGCCTGTCTGGTTTCCAAGTCAGCGCTCTCCAGTCCGATAAATTCCCGAATTGTCCGTTTCACAATGTGCTTTGTCAACGGTATCTCATGAGCAGGCATGTCACCATCGGCTTGGTCCGCGTCCATCTGAAAGTGGCAAAATTGATTGGTGAAATTGACTGAAGACCCATGGATGCATATGAGGGGGACCAACCTTTTTCGTGAAATAGAGATAGGGCACCGAAATGCCCATCAGATGTTCGCACGCTTGACTTTTTGGAAATGCATCCTGCACAACCGTGCCTTGATCGGGTGTGATGAAGAAGGACACGATCATACATGCTGGCTGAAACATGACTGATAGTTGCGAACTGGTTGATGTCAGGCCAGATTATGACCAGGATGGATCTGCCTTATGGTCACGCTTCGAGATGAACAATTCTGATTCGGCCAGTGAGTTAAACCTATGTTTATGGTATCCACCCTCAAGGAGCGCATGTTACAATGGTCGATATCTGAATTGTCCAGTTAACCTCGAAATACGTGATATGTGATAAGTAAGTTCATGATAAAGTTGCTTTATGTGTACATGTGTGAAAAAATTATTTTCTGATTCGATTGCCAAGTTTGATAACGAACTCGTTGTAATTGCGGTTAAGGCGTTCATGAAGAACAACAACAACAGCAAAAACGCACCATGAGCCCAGTATTGGCCCGTTCGGGTCTGTATGCCTCACAGACCACCAATCTTTGGTCAACGTTGTCCCAATAATGTCGAGCCGGATAACGCCGCTGCAACGAACGTTGATGATGCCATGCCTTGCTGAAAGACAATCGATTGGTGGCCAGGTCTTGTTCCGTGACAATGACAACACCCATTTATTTCTCCATCTACAAACCGATCGTCCTCGTCAGGGTTAGCTGCCCACTCGGTCTCCTGCTGGTCGCTGGCGCCTTTGGCGAAATCGAAGTACGAGATCGAATCTGTTTCTGCTGTCCACACGAACAGACGGGGGTCGGTGGTGTCGTCGAGCTGAAACGTGGGTGCATCAGGGCATCGTCATTGTTATCGTTAGTTGCGAACAGCAAATGCACAATTTCAGTGTAATCATATCAAAATAACTCGAGTAAGTGCGGCATCATGCACATTAGTTTGTTTAAAAATTCCTTCGGTGCAAAAAAGTCACTTGGAAACATGATCAAGGCACATACCCCTCAACCAATCGTACCTTTTTGACCACACAGCTAACGCGTGTGCCGTTGACATTAATCGATATTGACTCGACCCCTCCGATGTCCTTGTGATTCCCCGTTCGCAGACTTTTCGGATGGTACTGTTGACGGGCTTCCCTGAAAGATCAGGCGACGGATGTTTTCTGTCATCGATGTTGGTTTTGAAACTGCCAGTTATTTTGAAAGAAAAATCTTACCGTCTACTAAGATCGTACACCCTGACAGTCGCATTGTTTGTCCCGATCACCAGGAAGTTGCCCCGAATATCCATGCACGTCGCTTGACCCTCGGTCTCAGGAATTTGCAATGTCTGTTTCATTGTGCCCTGAAAGATCATTTTGGTAAATTGTTGTTTAATTATTGTTTTCATCAAAACCGATTGGATTGGTCCTATTTTAAGTTCTGATTTTGACCAGTGTTCTCGCGTCCAAAAACAATATTGTCGAACAATCACAAAACGGAGCCTCGTTCAGTATTCGAACTGACGTTTTGAAGTTACTACTGTTATGAGAGTGGAGCTCCCACAGGGTCGCTTAGCTTCCGCTGCGTGTGGGGGAAATATTCTAATTTCTAGCTGATGTTTGGTGCCCCTGCCGTTTATCTCCAAATGATACCTTTCCACACCTAGCTGCTGAATATTCTGTGTGGTGACCAAAACTGGCGGCAGATCCCAATCACGTTACCAAAGTGGGTACAGACATTACCAAACCAGCTACCTGAAATGTCTTCACGATCACCCTTTCCGCTTCCATACAATACACGTTCTGCGTGTGCATCAGCACTGCGCGCGTGTCCCCCAATGCAAACGCACCCACGTTCACTGGGTCGCTGTTGTCTTTGTCGGACAGCTCGTAGATGTTGATCTGCGTTGGGTGTAATTTTAAAATTGTTTTTTTTAACTGCGCCCTTTTCCTTTCATTTCTACGGATTCAATAAATGAGCGGCGGCGGGCGAGCTAGGCTTACTCAACCAACATCACTGAGAAGGGTTTTTAAATGGGTGGCAGCCTCGTCAGGACAGGACTGTAAGGAAAAGACAAGGTTACGCTGTCAACTTAGTGTCGTTTCTGTAAGGGCCTTTTCTGCTTTAGGTGGCACGCAAGACAACAGTGCGTTTCTCTGATCTGCTCTGTGATGTTTCACGTAGGACATAAACTCTCCCAAACCTTGCTGTCATCCCACACCGCGATAGCCTTCTCTCCAGCACACAATCCTTGTATGGCACCAATTGCTGGATGGACTTCAAAGTTCAACTGTTGTTCAAAATCGGTGATCGCCGCACCCGTTTGGTTGGTTTGCACAATTGCCAACTGTAAAATATGAAAAAAATTGCTCGAATGTGCTTGTAGTATAACTGCCTTCTGATGTGAAGTGTAATTTGCCGAAACACAAATGCCAACGACGAAAACGTTACCCACGCTGCCAAATATGTGATGTCGCATGATTTGCTCCTTAATGACGAAGATGTCGGTTTCGGTCAGCACCGCCAACGAGCTGCGATGTTTGGCCCAGCCGATACGGGTCACCGATCGATTCACCTGACGTTTTCAATAAGAAAGGTGGGCATGGTTGGAAAATGGTCCGGTCATCAGGCCGGTCTAGGGCCAAATTGCAACACATCTGACCGGACCCATTATCAAGCTTGATATGCGCGACATTCCTATGCGACCTTCTTTGGTTGGTGTCAGATTAGATTTCAGATTTTGACTGCTTTAGGATCTTAAACGACAACCTCAACGAAAAATGCAGATTGCTTTGTTGACTTTACGCAGTTAGCGAAACATTTGATCGTCAGGAGATGGAATAGTCATGTGTTCAGCAAACAACCAGATTCGGCAAAAATGTTTCGCGCAAAACGTATTTACAAGTAAGTGTGCGCTTCGTGATCGTGAGTTCGTGACCAAGACTACTTCGCTTTTGGACATGGGAACACTTTGTGCAAAAATAATCAAGAACTACAACAAATCATCAATGCTTGAAACCTCACTTGTATGGGTGTCTGTAATCTCCATTGTTCACTCATATCAGCATTGATGTTGTGTGCATTGACCACACGACTCCACAATGCAACCAGACCCGTAGCTGTGCCAGCCGCTATCACATCTGAAACAAAGCGAGTTTGATGAAATTTTATTTTTTAGTGATGAAAATACGCAAAGTAATTTTGATGGTATTATATCAAACTTGGTGATTGGATGGGAATGAGGTGGGTTTTGTTTTCATCAGGTTTTTGAAATAAATCAAATTGGTCGAACAATCTAAAACTGATTAGCATGTATACCGTGTCAGCATTTTGGGAGCTGGTCTGAGTTTGAAAACTCAATATCTCAAAATACAGGTAACAAAGATATGTCACAACACAAAACCAAAACCACGCCAGATTCGATAATCAAGTTTGATACTGACTGTCAAGTTTAGTCGTAAAAATTAGTCTCAGAATGACACCTCACTTCTATTCGGGCAATATGAGAGCGAGTTGACAGTATCGGCAGCCGAGTAACCCTTGGACGGGCTGAGATGTAGAGCGCAGTTCTCTTCTGAATTCAGATCCCACAATCTGAAGTGCAGATGCGGCATTCAGACTTTTGTCGAAATATGAGGGGTATAAAATGCGTGAATCGTCACCCACCGAATCTGATTTTCGCCTGACGACATCGCGAGAATTCCGCTGTCGATCCAGATCGCTCGAAAATTTATCAATTTACCACTCATTTTCGCCTGAAATTTCAAGAAAGGTTTCCTTGATTTTTCAGGGACCGTGAATATGAACCTCGCCTTCATTCTTTCATCCAACTTGCAATCTGGCAGCACGTCATGCTGATACAAGTACAAGTCCTCGCTCAGAGTCAGCAGTCGGTCTTTGTCATTGTAGTAGAACATGTACAGGATGGGTTTCTCGGCTTTGAAACTTTCCAACTTCGAACCGCTGTCGCGGATGCAGTGCACAGAACCTGAATTGTGAAACAGTTTCGAAGTTGGATGATGCTGTCGTACATGTTGGTTTCAAACTAAACGATCCATCTATCAATAGCAGGCCCTGATAAACTTGATAATGACACAGTCGGCCCGGTTAAAGCATTTTTGAGTCCGATTTCACCAATGTTTACCATTTATCCGATACGATCACGATCAGGCAAGTTTGAAACCGGTCAAACTGAGAATAATATATATCGATTTATCATACCATCACTGCATCCCACATAAAATGTAGCACTTTCGGCAAAACTATGTCCGCGTTTCAGCAGGCCTGCACCTGTCGCCGAATTGAGTGCATTTTGCCGTTGCATGCCTGTTGGATTAGGAAAGAGGTCACTTTTAGGGTTATGGTTAATTGGTAAAACCAAAAGACGGATTTGAAATAATTTACCCCCTCTGCTATTCATTCTTCCAGCGAAAAGCGACGCAAACAGGTCTTCTTCGTCTGGCTCTGGTGTATCTTCTCGGTAATAGGACATGATTTGGAATGGGTCTCTGGAGAAGGTGACTAATTCACATGAGAAAACAGGAAAATTGTGACACAAAACGTTAATCAAAGTTGGTGATAGGATTGGATTTGCCTTGATATGGACACTGGGTACTTCTTGTGTTGAGGATATGGAGATTTAGGCATGGTGAAGTACTATGTCGACCTGCCTAAAACTTATTTTTGAATTTGTTTGGGCACAGGTCTCATGCTGGTCGAAATTCAGTTACGTTGGTCGCAAAAGGAGGTCTGGCCGTTGGCCATAAGCCTGTTTCCGAAAGCCTGAAATTTCCAAAAAGTACCGAAGACGAAGACAGACCGTATCGGCGGTTTGAGCACGACCGTGCGAACTCCGGAGCCCAACTGATGCTGAACAGTGGCCTCTCTGGATGGTCGACCTTGCGAATCGATCTTTTGAATCAGGACCTCGCCGTTCTGTGAACGGAAAAAAGCAATTTTTTGAATGAAAAGACACACAAATCTGCAAAAGTACCCAATTTGTTGATGTTTTACTCACCACTGTCCCAACGAACAGTTTGAATCCGGTGCTGCTCCATGCCAAATGGCTGACGGCACTGGTTGGGCTTGTTGGCAGAACCATCAGATCACCTAAGGCAAGGAAAAAGAGTGAAGCCCCGCTTATCACCCCTCAGATAGGTACACTTATTTGCTGCAGGTGTGGTACTGGACTGGAAAGCTCTTCCCCAAGTGCTGATTTGAGAGTGCGTTTCTTCAGCCCAAGACAACGTGTGGGGCAAAACCTCAGTCCAATACAAACCATGGAGTAGGATTTTTGTCAAGGCCTCACCACAATAAGCCTGACTGTTGGCCATGGACAACAGCTAAATGTGCCCAAGCCTCCAGCCTAAACTAGCATCATCTTGTGCCGCAGATGGTTCACCCACCATCATGATCATGATCACACAGCATCACATCCCCATTTCCCCATCCAATAGCCAACAATCTGGTGTCTGTCGTCCATTGCATGGCTGTGCATTGCACTTCGCTGCGACGAATCGGTTGTCGACCCGTTTTCTTGCCCTGATTTTGCCAGGAAATTCCGTACATTAGGTCAGTTTTACCAATAAAATTAAAAAAAACAGCTAACATCGTCATTGAAGAAGTTGATTTCGGTGCCATGTGTCTCGCTGTGAGACGAGACGGCCAAAAGGGGTTGTTTCGGATGCCAACTGATCAGCTGATGTCTAACTGTCAGGCCTTCGTTCGCGTCGACGCGGTGATCAAGGTACATTTCAGAATTCTATATTTTTCAGCTTCCAAATTCAGTAACTTGAATATCAACACATTATGAAGCACCTGCGATGAAGAAAAGCGAAATCGTTGTAAACTTTTCAGGACTTCAATTGTGCCATTTGTCCTGTCAGCTGAACACGTGAATTCGTGATGGCCAGCTCGGGTTTAAAGGCATTGCTGCTTGTCGTTCCATTATGGTCGCTCGGTTACCATGGAAATTAGCTGAGCCAAAAGTTCAGCACGAACAACATAAAGCTGCGGAAAGCGGAAGCATGTTTGTGTGCGCGCTCCTCCCTTTAGAAATAAAAGAGAAATTTTTGTTGTTTTTTTTACAATTTTTGAAAGTTGTTGAAACCGAACAGGGTCTCTCGTGGGTTTCGGTTAAAAAAAATCTCCAAGCCTACTAGGTTTTGCAATATGTGCGCTCTTGTTGCTATTCGACAGTTACCAACTTATTACTTGTTGCAGCACAACCACAAAACCGGCAAACAAAAGTCGCGAAATGTTTTGGCAGACACAGTTGTGCGACAATTCCGCGTTGACAATCAGCGATGTGCTCAAGAAACCGGATTGCACGTTGGAAGAAGTGTTGAACGATGATTTTGTGTTGCAGGAATTGAGAAACGAAAGCAAATTGTTGCTAGATTTGTGAGTTTTTGCATGACGTTTGGGTTGGGGACTGTTGGAGCTCGGGCCGACCCGATTACGACCTCTGCAGGAATGATTTTCATCGGCTCCGCTTTCGAGTTTCTTGTTGTGTTGGTGTCCAGTCCAGCCCAGCCCTTCTTATTGCAGTTTGACAAAACCGGAAAACTTGGAAAAGCTGATCAATCATGCACTGACAGAACCGAGTGGCGATATGAAAGACAAGGATCGTTACAAGTTGGTATCATTTTCATGTCAGTTATCTTCTCTGCCTGACTGAACGAATGTTTTACGTTTCAATACGTTACGTACGAAGCTTTATTTAGAGGCGACGGGACTCGGGCCGGATTTTCGGGCCAACTTTCTGACCTATTACTGGCGTAAAGTACCGTTCTTTATTTTTCGTTGAAAAAAAAAACGTTTAAATGCTGTTCCAGTACATAACGTGTTCCGGTCAAAAAAGTAAAGTGTTTGGGCACAAGATATGAGCACGTGACACAAAATTAGGGCCTCATAGAAAATTTTGTCCGAACATCCGACCAAAATTTGATCCGAACCAAAAAACTCGTCGGTTTACGGTGATTGTGATACAAATTTTTTGGGAAAAGTAAAATAAAACACCGATAAAAAACCACCTTAAAAAATAAATGGAAAAGTATTCGGGCCTCGGAAAAAGCGTTTGTTTTCGGTTTTTTTCCGTGAAGAAAAAAGTTTTTTTTCCGTCCGCCAGCCAGTATATCACAATACGATGACCTGGTGTTCGATGTTTTTGATGCGGTTCTTTGGTCTGCAAATTTGCAACTTCTGCCCAATTGCCAGAAGCTTTATGACCAAGAATGCGATGAAAGTTGCAACAAATTGCATTACAGACATGCACACGTGTCAGCCGAGGTGCTGGCAGTGGGCAAGATCGGTCACGCAGTGGCGGAGGACGATCGATGCATGTCGATATTGGTGGAATACGTCAACACCGATCAAGCACTCAATCCGTTGCAAGCCAGTTTCTACACGAAAATAATGACGCCCATTCTGTGCAGTGAATCGCAACAGGTCAGCAGAGAGAGCTCTGAGTTTTGAGACCGATAGAGAGTTTTGATTCTCAAAATAGTCAGGTAATTAATTTCGTTGGGCGCAGGAGGCACCAGGGTTCAACTAAGAATGCTTGCAAGTTGATCTGCGAAAAAAGTAATATTTCCCAGCTGTGAATTGCGTATTTTTGGTGCAACATAACGCAACTGAAAGTTTTCGCGTGTGTAAGTTTTAAAGGAGAAAAATAAAAGAATGGTAGTTTTGGTTTCACAGAAACTAAACTAATTTATTATAAATTTGTGTCGCTTGCCAGATCATCGAGCGCGTGTGCACCGATCGCCAATACCTGCCCCGCTTATTGCAACACGTCGCGTCGGCTTCGTTCTTCGATTTGCTCGTGCGATTCGTGACCATTCCCGAGAATGCCGAGCACACGGAATATTTCAAAAAAGTGCGAATTATTATAAGTTGTGCAGCGAATAGCGCTTGAGTGAAACGAATCTACAGAAGTAACAAAACTAATTGCGAATTGCAGTGGCTCTGCAATCAGCACCTATCCCAACGACTAGCGAGTCTGATGCGGGCTGATGTTTCGACGCAAATACATGAGTACGTGGCTGACATGTGGACACAACTTGTTCGGTTGTTGCGCGACATTCAATTCAATGATGAACACGCAATTGCCAATGATCCACTGCTGAATGATTTGCAAAGATTGGTTCATTTAATTTGGATGTGTGGTTTTCGAGAATGAGAATGAATCTATTGTTGTTTGTTTTTTTTGAGCTCGCAGTGGTACGTACGTAATAGTACAACTAGCATGTCATTACTTGTTTACAACTTGCATAAAACATTTCTCTGTCCATGCGGTTTTCTGAGCCGACGAAAAGCTACACATAAAAATTACGAGTTTCAGCTTTCAGTGAGTGTAAATCCACAAACAGGTAGCTTCCGTGGTTGTTTGCATTCGCTGCAGTCCGATTTTTGAAAAAAATACAATAACTTATATTATTCCACACCAATTATTCTTTCAGTACTGTATCCCTGACGCGTGTACTTGACGCAGCTCTCAGCACGCAGCCACTTGCGATTCCATCTGTTACAACGGCATGCTGTGAGATCTTTGAGACTCTGCTCAAAATGCATCGTATTCCGCAGTGGTTGGTTAGGATTTGAGATACAATATCGTCAGTTTTTTTGCGGAAACATCTTATTTATCACGTTTTTACTTTTCAGTCCTTCCGAACTAGCCACACGCTCCTCCGTTCCGCCTGTTTGGGGCGGCGGGCCGCCAAGACCAAGTAATTTGGGTGAATTCGATTGGTTTTTTATCAATAAAAAATAGAACTGGAATAAAGCAAATTTTATTTTCGCAGGTGGCGATGAATCTGGTGATTCGGCCGAGCTAACATTGGCCGGCGTGGATAGGACTGCTGAACGATTGCTCACTGACAGATTACAAGATATTGAGCTGCTGTTGCGAGCCAGTGTGGATATGGTTTGTTTGTATGAATTGCTTGATATTTTGTTTTTTGTAATGAAATTTAGTTTTGACTGAGAAGGAAGGAACTTCGCTCAGGATGAATATAACATTCAACATCCCACCTTGAAACATCAGCCATGAGATTTCATTCGTGGTCTTGATGTTGTTAACGTGAACCACGGCAGATCTGTGAACTGTCGAAATCGATAGTTTTGTCAAAGTGTTCCTTAACTTATGGAAACTTATTAAAAGGACTCAGATTTAGATCTAGTCAGGATTCCGTTGTTCTTGAGTTTTGTTTTTGTCACTCAATTCTTGTCAGCACAGTACCGGTGTATCATAGTGCGGCGGCTGGTCATACCAGCATGAAACATCAGCGTTCGAGGGTTGTGATTGTTATCCAGATAATGTAAACCACAGCAGACTTGACAAAATTGGAAAGCTTGCTTTCTCGATTTTAACACAAAACTTGGAACTTGCAGATCATCTCAATCTATCTGTAATATTCGAGTTGTGTTCATTTCCAGGCTGGCAACAAGTCACTCCCCTTCGGCTGCATATCCAAATGCGGCGGCAGCGATTCGCGTGTGGCCTTGGTGCATCTGCTCGCATCGTTGTTGGACGTGAATTACGCCGATGCGCTCACTTTTTTGCCGAAAACTGGGCTGGTGAAATTATTGGTGGTGAGTTTGGTTGGGTTTTTGCCATGCGGAAGCGCCTTCAAACATCGTGTATCCGTTCGTGATAAACGGTGGTCATGCATCGCTGAAACATCAACGTGCTTGCGGCCATGTTCAACATTTTCTGGCGTGTTGCCTGTTTTGTCACATTGTGGCAGGCGTCATTGCGGTAGCGCCATGATTGGCAGGTCCGTCATTCTCTGTCGATGTAAGAAGAACACTGACGGTGCTGAGTGGTGAGAATAATGTGGGCGCCACATCGAAGACAAGAATAGTGTTAAAAATATTCAATATAAGCGGCTTCACCATATATAGCGCCACTGTATCATGTTAGTCTGAAATGCATAATGAAACGATTGCAAATGCAAATTTGTGGATTTGTCAAATTTAATTTCAGTCGTGGTACACCGAATTTCCGCACAACACACTGCTGCACGTGGCCACAACGAGTCTGATCACGAATATCTTGTACGCTCGTTATCCGAAAAGCCCCGGTTGGTCGTTGGATTTCGGATGTCCGTGTTCCTGTGGCAGTACCTTGTGCCAATCAACGAAAATAAACTGATTTTGTTGTTGCTAAAGACTCAACTACACCCGACGAGACGACTGTACGCAATCTGCTACAGCACTCATTGGTCGATAGTGGTGTGATGCAGGCAATACTGGACAATGTGCCGAATGAAAAAACGCCAAAGTTGATTTTGTTTGGAGTTTTTGTAACTGTGTTGCATTTTTGTTATGCTCAAGCATAGTCCTGTACTTAAGCATCGGCTATGGCATTTATCATTGTGTGAATTGTGGAGCGGATTGTAGGCTGCCCGCTTCAATCGATTTTTACAAGCAGGTCCTTCAGCAGGTCATTCGTGGTCAGGGCGAATGCACCATAGCCCACGCGACCACAAACACACGAATGGTTTTATGATTATTCTTGTTTTGAACAATTTTTCACTGCTTACAGGCTGTGCGCACTACGTTCCTCCCCTGTTGCCCACTTTCTTCAGTTGGCCACACAAATCCAGTTATCGCGACAGACCCGCAGTCACAATCACGAATTAATCGAACAAATCATATCTGGTCGGTTTAGTTTTTTCTTTTTTGTTTCTATTGTTTTATTTCATTTTGCAGTTTTTCACATTATTTTTAGGCTCCTCACTGGCCGGTAAATGGACAGATTTTGTTGAGCATACGCTGACGCCGTATGAAGCGATTAATAAAGCCGATGATGTTGGTTGTGTTGTTTTTTTGGACATGCTTTCGTTGGTGAATTTACTGTTGCTTGATTTCAAATGTTGCGGTGAGGCTGAACGAATCGTTGAAGCAAAGTCTGAGTATCTGGTCAATCATCAAAGCGAAGTATCAGCATTTTCAACTTTTCGAACATAAATATCTATCAAACTTCACGAAATTGAAGAAATGTTCATGTAAGTCTATGTGGCATGAATATTATCCGTTCAGGTTGATGTTGCATGTTCGAACTCACTTGGTCGAGTGGATGAGGAAGACTTTGAAACATCTAACGAACAGATCATGATCGCGCAACGTTTTGCTGAGTTCAGGGCACCCAGCGGTTAGTTGGACTGGGGTTCAGCAATTTAGTTAGTTTTTAGGCTGTTTGTTTGCACCAGCAAATATTGGACAAGTCATCATGCATCCATCAATCGGCTGAAAATGGGCAATTATTTGGCCAGGTGCAAAAACACTTGGCGCGCTGAAATGCTTGAAATTGTAGGTCCGACTCATTTGACGTCTGAATTTGGCGTGAAAATGGATGCGTTCACAATAGACGAGGATGTTACGGCCAGGTTTGTGCTGTTTGTAATAGTCTCTGTCTTACATTTCGGGCCTTCCTTGTGTGCAGCAATCTATAAATGTCAAATTTTAGTGCCCTCGGTATTCAGTCGGAGAAAATGGACTTCAAAATCGACGATATCAATGATAAGGTTGGATGTGACATGTTTCTCTCACCAATTTCAGTTTTAGCAATCATTCTGCGATTTGCCATCTTGAACTGGGTTCTGTGATTATTTTCTTCGTTTCACAGCCACCGGGTGAGCTGGCATTCGAAGCACTGTGCTCGCGTCGCCTGCCTGGATTCTCTGATGAAACATCGCCGGGCAAGTCCGGCAAGGCCGAAGATGACTCGTGGCCTGGTGATGCTGCACAGAATGACACGAATGAGTGTAGAAGGTGGGTATTGAACAACAAAAAAAAAATGGATATATTACTGCAAAGTTCAATTTTTGGGGATCAGTGACACAAGAACGCATAAACTCTTTACAGTTCTATTCAAATTTTCATTCGTATTTCCAATGTAATATTTTTTTCATTTATTTTTCAGTGTGACAGTGTATATTTTCAGCAACACGGACTGGCCGGTGCACTGGGAGAGTGTGGCTGACGAGGGCACATCGAACAAAATGGATGTCGATGACGACACAAATGGCAAGAATGGAGAGAGAGAGAACAATAGCAGCAGTAGTAGTGATGAGGAGGATGAATGGGCCGTGTTGGATAGACGCGGTTGGTGATGTTTCGCTTGTTCGGTGTTTTCGAACAGGCATTCCTATAAATTTATTCTCTCTCACTGGCTTGCTCTTTTGTGCGCAGCAATATATCTTACTCGAGCAATAAGATCTGCTCGAGGTTCTTTTCGAAGGTCAGTTGGCCAGAGAGAGGTGCTCGCACCGACAAGGCCTGACACCTCGCCCATCTGTGAAAACAGGCCGAAACGGGCAAAACTCACTGCTGTTGCATTATTATTCTCTTCAACGTTGTTTTTTTCGATCTGAAACCACTCGATTTCGCTTGCGCAGCGCTATGTGATTGAGAGAGCCTGCTCACGGGGTGTCGTACTTTTGGCTGGCTAATGTTTTGCGCGACCTATAAATTTCATTTATCGTACAGTTTTTGAGCTGTGGTGTGAAATCGTTTTGAAATGAAAATCCGTTGTATGTAAATGAGATTAACATATGCGATCTCAAAATACCTGTGCTCGTCTGTCACGAAAAGGCAACAGACAGTTCGGCACTTCCTGTGCGACACAAGAGACAATAGTGTAGTTCTGATTTCTGCGTATTCCAGCCACTTCCACGACGGCTAAATGCCCGTCCCCAACCACAACCACCGCGGCTGCCGTAACCCCACCTGCTGCTCAAGCCAGTGTTTCTGATGAGAACGTGGCGCCCCTTGGTGGATCAGGCATGTACATGTCCGATGATGACTGGGCTGCGTTCAACCGATCACCAGCAGCGCCGACTGATGGCGGATTGGGCGATAGCAAGGCGGGCGCGGATGGCAGTCAGGCTATATTGAGTCCGGTTGGTCAGGAATGATTGAAGGACCATTGTGCCGAAACGGGGGGACTGAGATTTGATGACTGTTTTGGGGACTCGGTTCGGTTCGTCTGGTGGTGAGAGTGGTTGCTCGAAAACTGGAAAATGTTTTGCTGACTTTGTATCTGTCAGACGATTTTGTCAGGCAATTTTGCTAGTATTGTTTGTTACCCATCCGTCCATGAAACGATAAACAAATCAACGTCTTCCAAAAGTGTTTGTGCACATTTTTAGGACACCGACCGTCTGTTCGACGCACTATGCAAACGTCGTACATCCGACCAACAATCACCAGTCACGTGGGACAGCAGACGTACGGACAGGTCACGACGGGATTTCGATGCGCAAACTGCTGCGGGTGGTGTGAGGCTGACTGCGGACTTGTTCGCTGGCATGGACGATAGCCAATCACCGAGCCAAGGGGGTGGAGCTGGAGATGCTGATTGGCCCGGCGCTTGATCGTGATTGGTTGGATGAGATATGGAGACGGACCCATACTTTTTTGAAACGCAATTTTTGTCATCGGTGTCGAACGCGGAAGTCAGTCCTTCCTGTCCGGTCCTGTCTCGATCACTTGACATTTTGCATCAATTTCGATTCGGTATTTACTCATGTTGATGTTACGTATTTCGATAGCGTGGAGGTTTGTTTCCAGAGTCTGAAATGCAGACAATTGTTGCTAATAAACATCGGTGATTCCCGAAATATCGATAATGAAAAAAGTCCCGTGACAAAGTCAGAATTGGACTGGACAGATCACCACCATGATCGTGCCGGTCCCAATGTGTGGATGATTTTTTTCTATATTATGAATGAACCGGTTTTGCTGTCGTCGATCATTTTGTGGGGTGTAAATTTTTCGGTTGTGGTGATGCTTTGTGTACATTATTAATTTTAATTAGTTTACTTTTCGCAGCCGATTCAATTTATTTGCTGGGTAGTTCCTGTTTGAACCATACTGGTTTGGTTTGCCATGTATTGCGCTTTGTGTCTCCAAATTTAGCTTTTATCTGAATCGATCTCTGCAATCTTTGGGTTTCATCCAATTTCTGTCTCCGTTATTGTTAGTACTGCGTCTTTGTTCTTACGTGTTGAAATTTGTACCAGGAATATGATCATTTACTAAAAATTGCTTTGTGTCTGTCATTCTTAACCGGGGTATATACTGTAAGTCCAAATATCCAAAAAATCTAAATGAGTTGATTTTTGTTACCAAAACGCCGCCAGAAACTGACTTCTTTGTTTCGATCATTGCTTCCCAATCTGTTTTCTGTATAAATGTCCAACAATGGCTAATTTCCGGATTAGTTATTCCATTTTAATTATTCAGACCCTGTTTTTATTGTTAACTAAATTGGACTCAAGCGATAATTATGTCTTGAAAAATGCAATTCTGTGTTCTCTTGTGTGTGAATTCACTTGTCGTGTCGCTTTCCAGAAATGTCGTCAGTGTAAAAGCTGAAAATTATGGTGTTTCTTGGTTAATGGCTTGCCTAAATTCTGGTTTTTAGCCAGCGTCCTGCGGTTCTGGACATATTCTAAACGTGTTATTTTGTTCCCAGTTTGTACGCTTCGAACTCGCAATGTCTAACCTTTTTTCAGAGCAGTGGTCACCACAATGAAGAAGAAGGTGCTTCTGATGGGCAAATCTGGTTCGGGCAAGACCAGCATGCGCAGCATCATTTTCGCCAACTATATTGCCAGGGACACCAGAAGATTGGGGCCTACAAGTTGGTTGGGAAATTGTTGTTTTTCAGAACTTTTGACTGTTTTTAATTGGGCTTCTGAACGCAATCCTGAGTATTTGGGGAGTTCCACACACAATTTTTGCTGTCGTCTTGATACTGTTAATTAACGAGCCCAAGGTAACTGAATCTTTTGGTGAACCACTGATTATCGCAATGGTTTGCGTGCTACCGTCATGCAGCGAGTGAAACATCTGGTGGCTGTATTTGAAAGTTGTTCAATGCAATCTTCTTTTGCGTTCTGCTGGTGCGGACAATCCCAAATGCTCTCGTTTCAGTGGAAGTCGAACATGCGCACGTCAGATTCATGGGCAATTTGGTGCTGCATTTGTGGGATTGTGGCGGGTGGGTGATGTATTTATAGTCAACTTATTGGTTTCATATGAAAACCTTGTGAATTACAACAAAACCTGTTTTTATATTTCCTTGCTCAGCCAAGAAACGTTCATGGAGAATTATCTGGCATCGCAGAAGGACCAAATCTTCAAGAATGTCGAGGTGCTCATTTACGTGTTCGATGTGGAATCGAGGGAAATCGAAAAGGTTCGGTAACCGACAGAAAACGTTGCAAAACAGTGTGATTTTTAGGATAATTGTAATGTCGTTTCACACTCAACGCGAATAAAATTTCAAACTGAAATATTTGTATCTGCTTCCTTGCACAGGACTACCGATATTACCAGTCATGTCTGGACGCTTTGCTCAAAAACAGCCCCGATGCCAAGGTGTTCTGTTTGATTCACAAAATGGATCTGGTCCCGGAGGAACACAAGGAACAGGTGCGCTTGGCTGTTGTTGATTGATGTTTCACTCGAGAATGGCCCAACGGAGTGTGTGTTGAATTCTTTAGTACTGTTTTTCTCTCGTGCTTTTCAAAAGAACAAAATAACAACAACACAAAAAAACAATATATTGGCATGCAAAATTAGGTATTTCGAAGACCGGTTATCACTTCACTTAGTTCTTGCCAAAATATTCGCCAGTGCCATGCTGACGTTTGATACAGGAGCGCCCGTTCAGTCCTTGTTTAGTAACGGCATCTTAGTGCTCAGTGGCCGTTTGATCCATGTTTTGAGTTATGTGTAGAGTGCCGTGTTATACATCTGGATATGATTTTTTGCGGCTTACGTAAGAGCTTCATTGTAATCGGCAACTTTAAGAAACCGATCTGAAAAGTTTTCTGCGTGCTGAAACATGGTATGGTTTGTTCCCAAGCAAAACTTGCAAAATAGTTCACCGTTGCATGGCCGTCCAGGGTCCAGTGTTACCAATGTTGTTCTGTTCTTACGAGCTCTCGTCGTGAATAAAAACACTGAGATATGGAAATAACCAGGAAGCATAAAGTTGGGGGAAACTTGAGAAGATTGCAGATCTTCTCGGATCGCGAAAATGATCTCGCCCGTCTGTCGGCGCCGGCCAAGTGTCAATGCTTTCGGTCCTCGATTTGGGATGAAACATTATACAAGGTTAGATTTGTTATTGTAAAGTGTTCTTTGTTGTCACCCGCAGCATTGTGAGTATTTTTACAGAGATTTTCCGATTCCAAATACAGTCAAACCTGTACGTAGTGAACAGAACGGGACCCGATTATCTTGTTCATCATTAAGAATAAGCACCGCTTGGGAGCATTATGTATATCAATTTAGTTTTGGGACTGATCAATCACCATACATAGGGATTCACTGTGGTGGTTTGACTGTCCGAAATTACAACCTTAGGGAATATTCTTCAATGTGACCGAAAATACTTGCTGCAGCTCTCCGGTAATTAGAAAGGGTTTCAAATGTATTCACATTCTCCGCACCGGTCCGAGACAATAAACCACCGTTCCAAATCAGGCGTGGTCGGCGATTGTCTACCAATTGGTGCCGAATGTGATGGAAATCGAGAATCGACTGAAGGAATTTGCCGAAATTCTCGACGCAGACGAGGTGTTGCTGTTCGAGAAAGCCACATTCCTGGTCGGTTGCGAATGAGCTCGGAAAGATTTTACTTGTTGTGAATTTGTGCGTTTTGTTTGTTAATTCTGAGCAGTTTGCTGAATTGAACCGCTTAGGTGCTGTTGGTTTACGGAGCACCGTTGAAGCATCAGTTGTTTTGTTATTTATATTTTCTAATAATTTGCGTTTTGTTTGGCACGAACGTTGGTTCTTAGTTTATTGTCACCACAGCACAATATTTATGGCGAAGAGCGTGTTGCCAAGCTTATATCCATTGATTCACGTTTCTGGGTGCAAAGCAAACAAACACGCACCAGGCTCTCCGTAACGATCCTGGCACCAATTTCAGGTGATTGCACATTGCGAGGTGCGACAACACAAAGATATACATCGCTTCGAAAAGGTCTCCAACATCATAAAACAGTTCAAGCTAAGCTGCAGGTTTGATTAATTTTTGTTGTTTGCCGGATTTTTTATTTCATCGCGTTTTGTGGTTGCGGGGCGCAAAAGACAATCGGTTTGATTGTTGTTTTTCTGTGTCTGGTCATTTCTTCCGTGAAACATCAGGTCTTTGCTTCAATAATTATCACAGTCTCATATTGCACTCATGACCTGCTCATTGTGCACAGTAAAACCCAGACCAAAAATGAAAATTAATTTTGCAATTTGAGTTTCAGCAAAGTCGCAGCCACATTTCAATCCATTGAAGTGCGCAACACCAAATTTGCGTGTTTCATCGATGCTTTCACACCGAACACATACGTTATGGTCGTCTTGTCAGATGGTACTATTTGTGAGTGCATTACTATCTGTTGTGGATTTCCTTCACTTGCTTTTGTTTCGTTTTCACTTTTGTTCTCTTTTCAGCCTCCGCTGCCACTCAGATAAATATCCGCAACGCGAAGAAACATTTTGAGAAACTTGAAGTTCGCGGATAATCATTATTGCCTTGTGTATAAAACGGTAATCTAAGCTCTTGTTTAAGCCTGGAGTTTTCTTTTCACCGTTGTTATCTCAGCAACTTTGACGTTTTGTAAAGAAAGACAAAAACCCTGGCTTGCCATAATTACAAGCTGGTGACGTTTTTTGCTTTTGGCAATTCACGTTACAAGCGCAAATTGCTCTTCTGTGATTCATATTAAACAAAAGATTTAAATTTTTTGTGTATTTCATTTTATGATTTTTCCTAACAATTGGCGTAAGGTAATTTGATACAATAAAACGTCTGCAGGGTTGGATAAAATATTCATTACCTCGATTTTTTAATGATTATGGTCCTTAGGCCGCTTTCACAATCATCCGGTTTCCGGAATCCGGTTTCCGGTTTCCGGAATTGGCTTCAAATCCGGTTTCCCTAAATGTTTTTTCCGGTTTCCGGTTTCCGGAAGTTGCTTTCACAATCATCCGGTTTCCGGTTTCCGGTTTTCGCCCTAAATCAAATCCGTTTTCCGGCGACCGGAAACCGGAAAAGGCCATTTAGAACCGGTTCTAATTTTTTATCCGGTTTTGGGTGCATAATGGGTTGTGGACGTCATGGGATGGACACGTTTGCTTGTGTGATGACTTGTTGCTCGTGTCTGCACACAAGTAAGTTATATGCTTATAATATTAACGAATATCACTGATGTAGAGACGCATTCTAACGGTGTTTTCAGAAGGTTCGCAATGTGGCGCAAATAAATTGAATAAGTAAAGCTGAGAAAAGCCAACAGCCACGCTTTCAGACCCAAAAGAACTTTGAAGATCAGGAACACATCGCGCATGTTCATGTGCTGATATGTAGTTGTTCCTGCGCTGAGTTGGTGGTATGGTCGCACAATGACTAAATCAGAATTCATCTACCCTGATCTTCAGGTTCAACCTTAACCACTATGCTACTTGTATTTTTGACAAAACATTTTCAGCTAAAAATAATCTAGCAGATCAACCACGTTGCCGCAGGTCTGAAACATTCTCTTTACTACATACTTTGTGTGCGATCACGCAACGCAACGTCATTGCCCCGTCACTTTCCCTCTTCACGATTCAGGAAAAAAATTTGACCAATTCTTATATAGTCATTGTGCGACCAATACCATACCATACCGCTATACCACGTACATAACACAACCAAAGAATCTTTACTTCGGGATCTGGCACACTCGTTTGTTCCTATAAGGTGACCTAAAAGTAGTCTTCCCGGACACAAATTTTGTCTGAAACCAGGGCCATTGAGCATTTTACTGCACAGCACCTGCTTTCTGTTTCTGACAAACTGGATTTCGTATTAACAGTCGTAGGATGGCGATCGACATTGACAGAAAGCAGATTACACTCTCTTTTTTGGTGAAGATCTGAAAAATTGTTACTCATTTTGAAGCGTGCCGTAGCTGGCGATTGTTTCTGAGCAAACCACATTACCAAGCGCAAGCTGTTATTGCACATAAAGGCAAACTACGCCAACACGAGCCCGATTTCGGAGCTGGCGTGCTTGCAAAACGCAAAGAAAGAGAAATCCTCATGCACCGTGTTGTATTGTACAACGTGTAAGATTTCCCAAATCAGCAGCCACGTATGAATGTTTCACTATTCTGCCACCTCCGAAATCGGGCTCGTGTTGGCGTAGTGTTACTATACATTGCACAACATCCGTTTGATTTCTGTGTTGTTATCATGCCCATTGCTGGCGGTTGCGCGATCGCTTGTAATTCGTTGCTTGCTTATGTGATAAAAGCGTGCTATTGCTATATAAATTAACTCATCTGGTCCTCGTCTATTAAACAATGTATACATACAGTACATGTATACTATTTAGTGGGTTTCGTGACCACGAGGCAATGCTTTAGTGCTCATACACCATGTACCAGCAAAAATATGGACACGACCAAGGAACGTGCACCGGTGCACACAGTATTCCTTCTGGTATTGCACATTCGCTTGAAGATACCACCTTTATCCGACTCAAATTTTTTCAGGAATCCAGTAACGCCAACATTTTGCTGTTTCTCACTTTAGTTTGTGAGAACTTGGCTTCATGAACGAGCACTGAACTACTGTATGTGACTATTATCACAATCATATCCCCAAATCTATGAGTGATGCGCGCTGTTTTCGAAGCTTGAAGTAGGTATAACTGCATAGTGTTTGGCATCATTTATCTGCAAAACTTATTTTGCGGTCATCATCATCTGAACTGGCTAACAGGTGTTTTCAGGGGCTTTTCGATATCTAGGTGTCCTAGTTTCTTTCAGTGGTGTCGTTGAGAAATCGAAATTTTCCCATACCCAGCCCAATTTTCGGGAAATTTCCCATACATACCCCCAAAAATCAAAAATTTCCCATACCAGGGGGGTTTTCCAAAAACTCAAAAATTTCCCATACCCGAGGGTGGGGGTTTTGAAAAAATGACCCCAAAAATCTTCTAAAGGTGCCAAAGTTGGTCTACAAAGTGCTTAAAACAGTGTTTTCTTGCCGTAGCAAGCGATTTTTGACATTTTTTGGCGAGAAATGGTTAGTTTTGGCACTTCTCGGGGTCAATAAGTCATTTCTTAGGGGTATGTTTGTACCAAAAGTAAAAGGTTTCCCATACCCCATATACCCGGCCGATTTCCCATCTTCCATATCAGGGGGGTAACCCCCCCCAACCCCCCCCCCAACGACACCACTGGTTTCTTTTAAGTTACATCACGGTATTTTCAGAGGCTTTTCCGTGAATTAACGCCAACGCTAATTCTGCAAACTAAGTTTTCAAGAGCTTTTCTGTTTGGTTGGTTGGGCAATGAAAGTGTCTCAAATCTTGCATGCATGTGTACAGTAGCTAATTTTATCTGTTGCTTTTGTTGATAGGGCTTTTTTGTTTTGCCCTGTGGTGTGAATTGTCTGGAATAAATCTAAGTTGAACAGTGCAACGGCCAAGTTTCCCGAGTCCGAACAACATTCTTCAAGTTGGAGTATAGAGTAGCATCTTGCTTGCTACAGTATACTGACAGTAACACACCTCCGCATGAAGACAACTTCGGCATAATGTTGCCATGCTCAACAGCGCTGACCACACAATATAAACGCTCATAAAGCACATAACGTCAAATACAGATAGAAAACTTTGAATGGTCAAAATAGATGCAGCTACACAATATACATATGTATGTATACATAAGATGTTTGTCCCATCGATGTCTCAAGAATATGTCGAGCAATCTGTCGCCCAAAATTGGGCCTGCGGTCAAAATGCAGAGCTCCAAAAAACAGCAGTCTCCTTTTGTAACATGCACAGAGTGCGTTATGTCTGGCCACCAGCTGGACAAGGAATGCGGTTGCCGTGTTGTGATATAGAACTTGTCAAACCACGTGCAAGTCATCAAATCCGGAAACCGGAAACCGGATGATTGTGAAAGCACTTTCCGGCTGCCGGAAAACGGAAACCGGAAACCGGAAAATAAAAACCGGATTCCGGAAACCGGAAACCGGATTTCATTTTTTTGAGATTTGAATTCCGGAAACCGGATTCCGGAAACCGGATGATTGTGAAAGCGGCCTTACCGCGTGCTTGCTAACCTACGCGTGTTCACTCGAATCAGTGACTATCTGTCCCTTCTACTATTTTCTCTTTTCGTTTGTTTATTCCTGTTGTTATCTCCTCTGTTTTCTCAGAACGTTGTATTTGTTTCCATTGTGTTTCTGCGCATGCATGCAAAACGACGCAGGTATGGTGTCATCCATTGTGTAGGTGTTCAAGGTCAAACACCACCATCACTTGAATGCCTTTCTCTTCCATTGTGTTATAATCTTTTCTCTTTGTTCTCTCGCTTTTTCCTGATTACATCCCACTGATGAATGTGGGTGGTGATTTTCTGTCATTCAATTTTTTCACTGTCCAGCCTCGAAATTGTTTTACTTTGTCACTGTTTTACTTTCGCGAAATGTCGCATATGGTGGTTGCATTTTTGTCGCATTTTGCCCTGTCAACAAAATCTGTCAGCAAACCAAATATTTCTCTGGGAACACATCCATATAAAAGTGTACCGCCTTTGCGCTCCATGCATGATTACCTGTCTTGTGGAGGATACCTGATGAAAAAATGGAATCCTATCAGGTTATTAGGACCCATTATTATATTTTACCTGCGATGTTGTCCACTTGTTATCTTTTGTCTTTGATGGTGTCTGCAGTGCGCGTACTCAAGAAATCAACTTTCTGATCAGGCATATCTACGTTGTAGGCGATACGTGCTGTGGCCAAGGTTAGTCGGTCGCGTATGATAATTTGCGCGTTTTCTCCTCTTCGGTGTGTTTGTGGATCTTTGTGTTTTTTCTGCAACTATGTATGGTGCCTGCAACCTGCATATGTATCTGTCTACTTACTAAAACTTGTGCGCGATAGTGCAGCTTTTTCAATGGGTTTTTAATGGCAAACAACAAACAGCGCAACCTTTCCCTTTCGACCACGCGCTGTTTTTGGGTAGATTAAGATATTTGCACGTTTAGGAGTTCGTTCGATACACCGGGATCAGATGTAATTTTGTTGCAGACATCGTGACATGTTTAGGTTGTGTTTTTTTGGTTGTTGTAGGCCACGTGCTGTTTTTTCAAAGACTCGTGTCCTTCAGAAGCTGTTATAGTGTGCATTGCCAAGCCACACCCCTGTGATTGTGAGTTGCTTAGTTATTTATATTCATTGTTCGTGGAATTATGTTGCACATAGAGCATGTACGTCGCTCCTGTGTGTGACAATACAACACGAGGTTACTATGAACTTTCTTGCATGTCTTGTGATTTTATGTTAGATAATTTCATGCCAATGTGTTTGTATACAGTCGCATACCGAAGCTGCATCACGTATCAGCGTTGTTTCCTTGTAAAGTTTACATAGTTTCGCATATTTGACTTCCACACACCGTTCTACTACGTAATATGTAATACTCTACCGATTTTATGGACCCACGTGTGTGTGTGCTCGCTAAGAATTCATACAAATTTTACAATTCCCTGTTCACAAAGGTATGTGGTACGTAATAGACTGTTTATAGAAATGCTGGGTACCACGAAATTTTTCGAACATTGTGTGACAAGTATTTGTATCTAGCGTATTTTGTACAAAGCCTTCGTCACACAGTCAGTCAGTTTTCAACTTGCGTAGGTGTCAGTGCGGGTTTAGGAGTCGCGGTCTGCAGCGAAATTTGGCGTTTTCACGCGCGCTACTTTTCATGCCGGAATTATTCAACTTTCTATTTTGGTATACTTCCGGAATTTGACATTCTCCTTTATTTTAATATTTTATTTTTATTGCTCTTTAATTCGATCAAAATTGCAAACCGTAATTCCTAAATCGATTGTGGTTTTCCTGGGCGGAACGCGTGGGTGTCTGATTCTAAATAAAACCCTGTTTTCTGGTATATTTCCCTCAGATACATTGTTACGTTTTGGTGCGATCTTGCAGTTTGTATTTGCCCAGGAAATCATCTGTTGCTGGTTGGAGTAAGAGCCTGAAGAGACGTTCATTTTTTCTCTTTCACTCATTCATCACAAACCACCCATTGATGACTAAGTCACTCCCACTTCACTCACATTAGCCTCGTGTTATCTGTCAAGCAGCCAGGTTGCGACTAGGTATTGGGCCTGCGCGGAAGGCACTTTCAAGGTTGTCAGGTATGCTGACGTGAATTCAAAACACCCAACAGGATTGATTTATTGCACCCAGCAACTGGTCCTAACTCACAGAGACTACCAGGTACACCTTAGTAGTGGACATCATCACCGGAAAACATAACAAACTAAACAGACACACCCGCGATTTTTTCGTTTTTCGCCCGTCGGTCATTGGTGTTAGCGCACAGAACATTACACATTGGGTAGAGCTGTTAACAACAGGATGTACCTGGGCCCACGCAATCCTTCGCGCGGGGATAATTGTTGAGTACCGCTTATTTTATATATTCGAAGCGAGAGTACAAGTTGTACCCTGAACCACTAGTATTTTAACAGTACTCATTCCGAATTCACCCCTATCTGTTTGCCTGCGCGTTCGGTCAGATCTGAGGACCAATCATCAATTGGGGTATGTGGGACAGAAATTTACACCTCCAATAGATGTCAATTTTATTCATTAAGGCAAGTTATTCTTGACGATTCAGGTTAAACTTATGTCCCAGATTATGCCGATCACACTATATCCCCAGACCGGCTGTCACCTCTCTATCCCCGTCCCGCACGCGTGTACACTCACAAACAGAGATTGGCGTAGTGCGGTTGTGACCAACGTAACGTACATTCCCTGTGAGTGCAATGCAGGTGTAATGGCGATGTAGTACACAAGCTGTGGTGTTGTGTGTTGAATGTACTTGTCCGTGCTACACACTCCAATCCCCTGGGTTTTTTATTGCCAGTTGTTTGGTTGTTGTTGTGGTGGTTGTCTATATGGTCAGGCTGAGGCGCGTGTGGCGTTTTTGCCAGTGCTTTGTTTTGACTCGAAAGTTTCCACGTTCCAGCGAGGTGGCTTTGTTTTGTCTTGTTTTGCGGCGCTTCAGGCGCTTGTTTGTTGCTCGCTGTTCTGTTGCGGGTTACTCAAGCGAATGAAATGAGAATTTTGGGGTTTGATTTCAGTCCTTTTTATTCATTCATGTTTTCGAATGGCTGCTGCCACTCATTATTTGGCGCTTGCGGAGGGTAATTTTAATTTCATTTCTGAGCATTAGACGAACCGGTGCCAGACATGACATTCCTAACCGTATCATTATTATAATGTGTAATCACCACCATTCTGGGCTGCGCTGCCTCCTGTAATCTGTCTGTCAAAGCAAGATGCTCAGCAATTATTTTCATTTTGTTCTCAGTGTTCCGTAAAATGGTTTTGCGTATTTTCTCATTATTTTCTGCCCCTTGGAATGCATTGATCTGTTGCACTTTAAAGTGCCTAAATCGAGGCACGACCAAATGGGCATGTTCCTACTTTTACGTGCTGCGCCGAGCCTGTGAAACATCAACTGACTGTCTTCGAAGGAAGGAATGTGATGTTTCACGCAGACGATTGCAAAAACATTCCTTTGTGAGTGAGAGCACTTTGACGGCATTTATGAGTTTTTCTCAATTGCCTCCGCAGTCCGCACCCGCCACCCTCACTCCTCAATCTGCGCGCGAGCCGCGTTCTGCCAAGTTCACGAACTTTGAAGGGCCCATCGCTCTCCATACGTACTCTGTGTATTACGTACAACTTTATTCATTTATTTATGATTTTTACTTGAAAAATTCTCTGGCATCTTCCTTTATTTTGTCACAACATAATTCGTTGTAAATAATTATTCTGTATTCTTTTGAAATATGTAACAACCTATGAAAAAGAAAACGATGATACAAAGATGTGTTCAGCTGACCTTTATACACCGATGGTGTTACGCAGTAATACGTATCGCAGAAAACGTTTTGTAAATAAAACTGTGATTGAACGTCTTGGTAAGGAACTTACAGAACACACTGTCCTAGTCCTGCAGCAATTATGTACTTTCCAATAAAATTGCTCAAACATATTTGATTCGTTTCTGCGATCCCGTGTCTCTGTCTCTCGCTGTGACGACCAAAGTTGCCATTTTTCTTTTTGTGCAAGGTCTAATGTGCTATCGGTACTTTTCAAATGTTTACTTGTTTGCATTTTTCCACATTTTTGACTTTAATTATGTTGCACATGCTTTCTGAAGTTTTTAGTCCAATGTTTTTGCAAGGAGTCTCGTTGGCATGTACATATTATTGTTTCCATATTTTTTGGCGTTACTTGTTTTTTAACCAAAATCGTCAACTTTATCGTATTACACCAAATCGTTTTAAATCTTCCCATTTTTTGTTAATTAATGTGACTTTCGCAAAGCTGAATGGATCATCATAATTAGGTTGCGATTAGATAAATGCGGAATGGCAAATTTCTGCATTCCGCATTCCGCGTTTATCTGCTCACCAATTTCCGCATTCCGCATTTATCTAATCGCAGCCTTAGGGTTGCGCCAGTTTGTAATATACATCCATAAGTTAAAACTGAAAATGTCGATATATGTTATTCAGGCCAGTGTGTTCTTTTCGTAGCGATGAAGGTTCCAAAGTTCTGAAAGAAACAGTCATTCAAACCTGAGTCTACCTCAGCTATCCACACACTGTCCCTGCATCACTGATAAGTGCCCCCATTACTCACCGTTTTCCCACCGTGTCACTCAAGTGCGCAGGCGTCATGATCTATTTACCGTGAAAATGATCATTTTCTGTCACTGTGGCGCGTTGATATAATATCGTCCAGGTTTGTTTACCTAACTCACAGTCACAGTTCACACCACGCTGTGTGTCGCACTAGTTGGTGGCATTAGAGCACCGCAAACGCACAACTTCCTAACACCCTGTCCCACAACCACTTTAAATCAGATTATGTTTGTTGTTTATCCTGTTGCTCAACGGGAAGAGCTTTGGTGAACATGCTATTTTCACCTTGATAAGCAGGCAACAAATCTATCTTCATGAATAACATTATGTTCATCAAATCTTATGAAAGTGCGATGAGATGTCACAAGTCACACCTGAAGGAACTTGAATCTTGGATTTGGATGTAAGGTGCTACATGTCTATGTTGTTTTATTATTATTTACCATTTGTATTTATTGATTGACCACAAATTGCATTTAGAATATTGATCGTTTTGATAACAAATCTTGTCTTGCTGTTGCTGGTGCCGTTCGGCGCTGCCTGATGAACATGTTTTTGCTTGGTCGTATTTTGTGCACAACAAACGACGCGCAATTGACCCTGAGAAGTGTTCGGGTCAAGTGATCTTGTGCGCGTCATTTTGATTGAGCCATCATGATTTTAGATTCTAACATTTTAGTCGTTTTGAGTCGGCAGAACTGTTTGAGAAAAAATAATGATTATATGCAGGGAGGGCAGCGTTGTGGGAGAATTTTTATGAGCATCACCTAAACTCACGCATGTGTAAGTGTTTGTAGCAGCACTTAGTCAGTCCTGGTGTGGGGAAACTGTTTTTGCCATTAAAAACAAACAAACAGCAGTCATTCAGCTTAGTAACCTTTCTGTAGTTCAGCTGAATCTCTTTCTCTCTCTACGTCACTGTTTCAGAGCACTTTGTTTGTTGTTGGTTGGTCTCACTGTAACTGCAGTACTTCGCACGGAAATTGCGGTGCAGTAGCTTTTTATACAACATTTTTTGTTTACCACCACTTTCCCATTGCCGCACCTGTTCTAGCTTTCCGAGGGTTATCGAATTTCAACGGTGGTGGAAGCTGTTTGTGTGCTTTTTTATTTTTCGGTATACGGCCCAGTACCACATCCGTGCGCTGCCGGGAATTTTTATGTGGTCCCAGATTTGTGGTGTGGCCAGATAAGGAAGTAGTGTTTTTTTTGGGGTAATGATTCATCTGGCCCTGGATTTGCTCTGTGTATGCTAGTGCTCGCCTGGTATTATTTTATCCTGGAAAAGATCGATTGTCCATGATTTCGGATCATTATTTCAATTCTAATGCAATTTCGTAGTTAAGGATTTTGGAGAAAACTGGCATGCTCCAAATTTTCGTTGCAACAATAGACCATAAAAGTTATCTTCACTCTTGTGTCAATCTGTGTGTAGGAGTCACATCTCAGTTGTAAATAAATGTGCACACCACCATTACACAAGTGGTATTATTATTTTCAGAGCGCTGAAACTACGGCCGACCCACCGTAAAGAGTGTATTCCGTCAAGATTTGCACAAAAAACTTATCGAACAACAAACAGAATGACGTAAACATAATCTTCCTACACACATGTTTGTGAGACTGTGGGGGAGCCGTGAGACGAACAACTACATTATTGTTATTTGAACTTGTGAATAAAAAAGTCGAATTGATCAATAAAGTTTGCTCAATAAATCAATCAAATCCACCCTATTTATAATCGACCAAATTTGGCCAGATCTGGTTGTCAAAAATATTCCAACAACCATATTCTCGACTATTGCCTTCGACCAACAAGCATAATATGAAGAATCATATTGCGCCAATTATGCCTTCAACGAGCACCAGTGCCGCATGCAGCACTAATTACCAAGCGATGCTCACGAATAAACGGCGTGCCTTAAAAAATCAGGGAGCTCACAAATCTACCACAACTCGACCAAGACCATGGCCAACAACCACGCTAATTTATTCGATAACAACAGCCATATTAACGTTGTGCCTGATTCATCAAGGGAATGCTGTGGATATTGGTGATCTGAGACCGGGCAATGAAAGTACGACCACAAGTGGATTACCAGGTTCAGGTTCAGAGACTACGAGTTGAGGAGGTTGTTTGCTTGATGTTCTTGGATTAAGTGCGAACTGTCTAGTGTTCGTGTGCCTCGTAAACACAAACCAGCACGGTATGGTGATTCACACTGTTGCGACTGTTTTGACTAAAAAGTGGGTCTAGTCCATGCAGTTGATAATGAATCGGCAAGATGACCAATATGAAGTGTAACTTTAGTTCAGTGTGGACTGTGGATGTTCGGGTCACCGCCATTTACACAATCTGAAAATGCACACAGTGTTTTTATATGTTCTGTTGTTTCACACCGTGTAGATTTGCACTTTCTTTGCACGTTCATGCACTTGCATTGTTGTAGCTGGCACAGATGCACCAGCAGAAGACGTCAGCAGCACTGTCGCACCGCCCACACCTCCACGCTTGTTCGATTCGGATATGCAGTCAATAAGTACAGAGCTTGAAACATCAACCAGTCTGGCCGTGACGTCAACAGCACGTGATCGGGGTAATGGTTTGGCTGCACTTTAATGGTCTTCGTGAGGCTGGCCTTTGATTGGATCTTGTCACGCACCTATTTCAGTTGTGATTGGGAACATTCGGAGATTTTTCGATAACTGTGAATTAGACCAATGAAAACGACAACGACCTCCGATAAAGAACGTCCACTCTGCTTGGTGCAAGTCTCTAAACATTCAAACGCTCAATTGAAAAGTCCCAGAACCCGATCAACCCCTCGCGTCGGTGGTGCCGGCAAAGTGCACACCGGCGAGATTATGTTGCACTGGTTATTTCACACCTGAACACCAGATAGTTGCACAGTGCTCACTGACAAGCACCCAAATGGACCGATCGTTTTTGTCGGGCAAAAACACTTTTCTTATCTTATCTTATACGCCATCGCTTGGTTGCAGCCCGCGTCCAACCACAATTCACGGTCAGCCGACATCCCGAGCATCCGGAGCAGATACTTCGCATTTATTATTCACCTGAAGCATCACAGACCAACTACTATCTGCACTACGTTGTGAATTATACGGATCTGTCCAGTGCTGGACAATGGGTGCCAGGTGAGTCCTGTGTTGGGCATCTGGGCGTTTGAAAGGAAACGTTTTTATTTGAAAATACGTTTCTTTAAACGAGTTCTTGAAAGAAAAGTTTTCTGCTGAACCCTGATTACATTGTCTCAAATACGAGGCCAGGCCAGGCGAGGCAGAATGTTCCAGTGTTATGGTGACAGCGCGCCAACTAAACCGGCAAGCTTAATTTCTGGCGTGATTGTCATTTACTATCTGAACGTAAAACATAAAAAGTGGATAAATTTTTCGACAGTGTCATAAATGAAAATGATGCGGCCATTTATGGACTTGCGACGGCAATTCAAGAACTAAACCAGTCCAATTAACATGAAAAAATGTAACAGCGGCCGGCCACAAAAATGTGACTCAGTCATCTGAAGTCTGGATAAAACCATTTTTAGTGATGAGATTAATCGCATAATGAGCATTCCACCCGGGTTTTCGGTTACCCGTTCGGACCTGTTCTCGCAGGCGGCCGGTGCACCAGGTCATCGTCAGTAGAAGATGTCAGATTTGCAGGTTCGCACATCCTGACTGGCACAAATCCATTCGACATCTACCAACTGAATGCCGGTCACGAGTATGCATTGACCATCGTGGGCGTACCTGTGGATCCGAATGAGAGATCAGAGATGTTGCACTCGGAAGTGCGTTTCCGAGCGTTTTTTATTGTTTTTTCAATCAATACACGCTGACTAATTCGTTCGTTTTAATTTCTTTGTGCTTATTATTTCCGAAAATTTATGCACATTTCCAGACAGCAATGACGGCGCCGAAAGCGCCCGAGTTCGTTGGCCAAAACGCAGTGACCAGCACCACTCGTGCCATAATGCTGAAAGGTGTGGGAGGGAACAGTCGTGGTCGTTGCTTGGAATCGTTATAATGAACTGTACCGCTCTTAACCCTCTACCTGGTTATCGACAGTTTGATACACAACTTAGCTGTGTCCTGTTCGTCCCTCATTCTGCTGAACGTTCTTTATGGTCACCAGAAACGTCGGGTCACTTTCGTTCGTTCATGGCACTATAAAGAGGATGGTGTCTGTAATACTTATCTTCCAAAAGTGCAGGTCGGAAATCGGCGGGCGCGTTGCAAGAGACCTTCCGTATCGACTACGCCCAATTGTCGCCCGCGGAAACGTACGAACCCCTGATTATCAGGGACATCCCTGAGCAACACCAGGTTGAGCTGTACGTGTCGAATCTGAACCCGGGCAGACAATACAACGTCAGTGTGACTGCGTCAAGGAAGGGCATTGACAGCAGACCGTGGCATACGATTGTCGTGACCAGTGGGTTCGGGGGTGGCTTTGTCGATTGTTGGTGGAAAAATTGCTTTACGCAAGACTCAATCACTGTGTTTATGATTGTGCTGGAACATTTTTTGATGTTTTTTTCGCTTTCGCGAGCGGCCGAGTGCACAGAGCTGTGCGGCATAAATTTTTATGGTGTGGGCGAAGCATTTTTCATTGTGGGAGGGAGTAATTATGTGAATCAACAAGGATGAGGATCAGCTGGCATCTTTCGTTTCACACACAATGGATATTGATTGATAGATTTTTCGCAAGTAACACAGCGAGCATGTGGATATTTTCGAGCAATAATATCAATACTTGCGATCCTATTGCAGAGCCGCTAGCGCCCACAAACATTCGACCGAGTCAGATCCAAGCGACCACATTGCAGTTGGAATGGGACGAACCTGCGGATTCAGGTTAGAAGATTCAAGTTTTTGTGTAAAATTGCTAATAATAATTCTGAAAAACTACTGAAGTAATAACTTTGTGCTAGACTAAACATTGTTTCGTGCAGGCGTCGACAGCTACCGCGTTGTCTACCAGCCACACATCGAAGGTCAAACACCGGTCAGCCATTCGCAACAACAACAGCGCGTTGTCAATGATCTCAGGGAACCGGCTGTGTCCGTTACGGATGATCTCAGGTCAGCTTGATTGATATTCAGCGTGTTTTGCAAAATTGATGAGAATGGTTTGAATTTGGCATCAAATGTAGAATTATGTCGTTGGATTAGTTTTGCAATTACATGGAATTGTTCTTTTCAGGCCAGGTCAGCTGTACAAATTCAGTATATTTTGCGTGTCCAGCGGACAACGAAGTGAACCGGCCGTGTTGTATGTGACCACACGTTGGTTTTTTTGTATTTCACTTCTGAGTTTTCTTTCTTTTTTCGCGATTGACCTTATTGGCTTACGCGTTGGTCTCCACAAGTTCGCTGGGTGGTAATGTCACTGACGTACCTATGTAGGTCCACATTTAAGGGGGGGGCGCTGTGGATGAAAAAATCATTTTTGTGTGGTGCTCGTCTCTCCTTTCAAGCATTAGGATAATGTGCAGTTTAGAAACTGGATAATTCTTGCCGTGAGATGAGTCAGATTGCCGAAAATCAAACAACTTCTCAGCACATTTTTAGGTGCTTTTGGAAACAGAAACGCGGTCAGCACATGTGCTTGTCGACACAACTTTTTGACCAAATTTTTTCGTGTGCTACAACGAAGGCATTTTTATGGGTGGCTGTAAATATAGAATCATCAAAAATGATCAAAACAACCGTTCTTAATCAAACTTTCTAAATCCCATCCAGGCCCACTCAGTGCCCAATCAATAGTGGTCTCTGCCGATATCGAGCAGCGAAAGTTCCAAGTGTTGGTTGTGTTGCCTGGACCAGCAAGCACGCATGCCGACACTTGCCATCTGCAGGTCGGTTGTTGCAATTTGGTCCACCCACCCTCTTTATGTGTCAGCCTTTTTTAGGGAAACGCTTTGACTGTTTTGTCCCCAATCTGCAGCTAATGTCTTATCCAGCAACGGGCGAATATATGGTTTGATAGAAAATGCCGGCTCTCGATTATGTCACTGTCAACAGGGTCAGGCTAAACTGTACTGTGATGAACAATTTTTACTACGAACAAATTATTTTCGCTGTTTTTTAGTTGACGCGCGAGTCCGCCGTGAACTTGAGACAAAATCTAACAGCTCCTGTTGAAGTATCATCACCAGTGAAAGCCAGGTTCGTTTCGTTTTGTTTGAACTTTGCTCTTCTTGACCTGTAATAATTGATGCGCCTATTTCACGCTGAAAATTTCCATTCTCAGTTGTATCTTCCTCACTTCACTGCAACCCGGGGAGCGTTATGTGTTCGTCACACGTCTGAGTGCAAACGAAACATTGAGTGCATCCTTCGAGAACACCACAGTAATCCGACCGGCTTTCGACAAGGATCAGTTTGGGTTGAGGGTGGCCCTCGGTGACCCGCCGTTGGGTGATGATACGGTAGGTGGTGTATTTAGATCGTTGTGTTTAGTTACTTTGGGTTTGGTTTATGGTGGCATATACCAGCTTATTGAACCGTGAGAAAAGGGGCACTAGCATTTCACGACAAAGTAAAACATTTACTTTGCTCAGCTGTATGTCGCTTTCAACGTTTGTCAAACAACATGTTTCTGACTATTCAGAATGATTTATTTCACAATGCAATAAAATAAATTGTGAACATTAAAGAAATGAGAACGGTCTGTGCGCAGCTGATGTTTCACTTTCGTAGCATGACATGACCTTGATTCGGGTGCATGTGGAGAATTGTTGAACTTGCGGTTTACCATGAAACTGAAACACGTTAAACCTCACACAATATGGTGCACCAAATATTTCGCACACTGTGCTATTTATTCCCATTCTGATGCACAGATTCACGTTGGTTACCGTGACCCATTGAACGGTCGACAGTCACTGGCTCCGTTCTGGCGTGCACTGGTCGGCAGTCAGTCGAAGTTGTTGATAAAGGTTGGATTTAGATTGGTAGATATGGTTGTATTGGGATTTAGAGATTATGTTGAGCCAGTTGGTATGCTGGTTTGCCCCGCCGACTCACAGATCGATTCCATGCAATCAAAGAGAACCAGAAGTGACTTCCCAGCGACTTTGAGCAATACAAGCATCTTCGATCGAAAGTGCTCAATTTAAACATCATTCATTATGAGCTTTTTGTGGTGACACGTCTAAGACATGTCTTCTGTCACTGTAATGAATATTTACCAACAAAGTAAACTACAAATTGTGAATTAAAATACCCTTCAACACTTTTCACTATATGCTGCAAGGTGGTGTTCACAGTGAACCATGATTCAAAATTTCCAGGTTAATGACCACGGCTACCAAGACAAAGAATTGGAGCGACATTTGAGTCCACTGGACGATGACCAGGCTCGTGGGGTCGAATTCAGAAAACTCAAGTTGGGACAGTGCTACTTGGTTAGTGTGGGGGTTAGAAAGCATTTGATCAGTGTTGTGATGTTTTGTTCATCAGTTTTGTCGCGTTAGTAAGAAATTTGAAACCAGTTTTTGCCAAAGTAACGGTCACTGTTTTGATATCACAAGTTTCAACAGTGATGTTTAACACGAAATAGAGTTGTCGTTTGAGCATGTTGTCGTTTGACCATGTTTTGCATGAAATATAAAAACAGAAATGAAATTGACAATAAAGCATATCAAAGTCCAGCAGTACTGCTTGCATTGACCAAAACTTCGGAGCAACGGATTTTCAAGGCACATTGGCCAAGCATGGAAAAACCGTTGGTCAATGCCACGTCACTGGCCAGAAAAAACGAAAATCAGAAAAACACAAATCCTAGTAATATTTCCATTATTACTGACGTGCAGCTATGCTTATGTACGTTAACCCCAACGTGATCAGCGTGATTTCCACCGTCGCGCCCATAGGCACACGCCCGCCAAAGTATTGCATCGCGTTTGGTCAAATTCCGCGTATCAGCCACATGTGTGATCAGTGATGTTTCACGTGAGGAATGGGAGAAACCAAAGGACAATGCGAAACATCGACACATGCACGATAATGACATGTACAGAAAATCAATAACAACATTTGTATTATTATTGTTCAGGTGCAACTGTACACGGTGACATTATCGGGTATCGTCAGCGCGAATCGCACGACCGTGCCAATACGCACACGACCGCCGGCCAGCAACATCAGTTTAATCAGGGCGCGCCGGGATGCCGCCGATTTGTCCATACAGTCGACGCTGGACAGGTTGGTGGAATGCAAAGATGCAGATGGTCTTGCTTGGCAGTCATTGGACTCGCGAAACGGGCAAAACTCATCGTTACTACATTATCAGGAGCGACATCAACGTTTGGTGTTGGTGACGTGATTTTTTGAATTTGCGAATTTCCTCAGAATCCGCCGCAGTCATGGTTTTGACCGGCGTATGTACAGTATATTGTATTCCAGAAACAATCATGAAGAACGTTTACGTTGGTCGACCTGAAAAAAACCATGAAATACGTGTCGTCACGTCAGACTCTTATCCAGCCTTTTTCGGAGATCACAAAGTGGCACACAGCACAGAAATGTAAAAAACAGTACATGCCTTTACAGCAACACATGCGTGCTGCATGTTGTGGTGAAAGTGAACAACGGTGATGAACAGGAGGTTGCGCGTTACCAACATGATGTTTCAACCGCTAGCAGCACTTTGAAGGTTGGGGTGGGGTATGGTTGTTTCAGGACACTGCACAACTATTGAACTTGCAAATCGTACTGCTGCCTCTCATAGAGACGGTGAAACATTTCCGTGTTTTTGGTCTTTTATATGAGTGATGGCCTTGTGGGTTATTCGGTGTCAGACTCGCCAACAATTTTTGACAGCGTTAGTTTGGTAAATTAGTTTCGCAAAGCAACGAGCAATTGCTGTTTGGTTATCTTCCCGTCTTAATCGAACTAAACTGAATCAAACTTCAGGTGACGGGTCTGCGTGCGCACACCGAGTACCTCTGTCTGAGCACAATTGTCTGTGGCAGCCCGGGTGATACATGTGGCAATGAAAATCGTAATCGCACTATGTACCCAGTGGCGTTCACAACTGCCGAAGGTTCGTGATCTTCGGGTTGTTTTTTGTTTTTTTATTTGTCTGTGCAATGCAAAATGCATGAGTTTGGAAGACAATTCACTATGACCAGACACGAGATGTGTTCAACATGCCCCCCAAATGTCCAGGTATCCCGAGTCCTGTGCGCAACATGCGTGTCAATGCTGACAAACCTTATCGGGCCATCGTTACCTGGCAGGAGCCCGCTGAACCAAATGGTGCGTTTGTTTGCGACGGAACAGTTTTAGACCGGAACAGTTTTACACGTTTGTCACCACTGGCAGTTAGGCCTGGAATTGCGCTCAGGCCCCAACACTCTGCCCTGGGCCTGGGCCCTATCGTAAATGAGCGATTAACTGGTTATAAGCCAATCGGTAGTATGCGAACTCTTCGTTCACTTGCGCAATTAAGCAAATTCCCCATTGTCGACGTCCAATCTGCTCAACCAATGCACAGGTCTCATTATCGATTATCTCGTATCGGTGCATCCGGTGGATTCGAGTTATGGCGAACAACCGTGGAACATCACCGTCAGATCGGAGATGGAGCAACGCGTTGAGATCAAGAATCTTACTGGCGGATTGAGGTTAGGGGGATACGCGTAGGAGGAGTTGTGGGTATGTTTGTTGGAGTCACGCACGGTGGCAGCTGTCTGATCGAAGTTAGTTGATCCTGTCAGGCAGAAATATAAATTAAATATGAAATGAGTACGAGCAGAAAGTGAATGTTCTTCGTTGCTTTGATGCACGACCCGCTGAATTGATTCTTTTTTATCAGCGCCGTAATATTTAACTGACCACAAATATTGCATAAAATGCGGTTCAAATGTTCTTGCACGCGCGCAACAATATGTTCTGAACTGTTGCAATAAACATTATAGTGTTGAAGGGAACGTTTTGATCTTGGTTTCGAAGTATGTCAAACACTTGCTAATTTGAAGAACTTTTTTGTTTTCAGATACCGCTTCTCGGTTCGCGCGCGCACTGCCGCGGGATTGGGTCAACCGCCACCTTCCTATGTGGATAGGAGCAGAACTGGTACGTTGCGAAAGCCAAAATATTTGTCTTTGTTTTATCTGTTCGATGTACTTCTTTAATTGTACACGCTCTTGCTGTCGTGACATACTTGGGTGCTGTGTTTTGTCCTATCTGGGTAAATAAAATCAATCAAATTATTTGCTGTGTTGTTACTTTTATCATCTCTACAATTGTGCACCCTTTTTTCAGGTGGTGGCATCATAGCCGATGACGCCATCCCGCTGTCGATGCCCCCACCACGACACAATGGCAAGATGGCTGGTGGTTGGGAACAACTGATGCCCGTCTGGGGCGAGTGTTAATTTTATGAACTTGATTATTTGTGTTTTGTTTTTTATTTTTGGCCAGAATTAGGAATTAGGTATCGAATGTTGCAGTATTTCTGTTGCTGGTCTATATGGCTTGAAACATCAGTCAGCACCTATGTATGTACATGAACAATGCAAACTTCTGCGGCGCAAGGAATCTGATGTTTCACGTTGGAATGACGCTTGCAGTGAGATTGTTTGTGTCAATAAGCTAATTTTACCACTTTTGTGAACTTGTAAAATAAGAAATCTAAAAACAACAATCACAAAGACACAACCTTTTACAGCTCCGCCTCAACCGAGAGAATCACCCGAAATTCTCGCCAATACAATACATTCGACCGACTTCACTGTGCGCTTCAACCTGGACATGTTCAGGTAGAATATGCTCACTTTTGATTACAAAAATATGTTGCCAGATTAATGTTTCTAGATGTTCCCAATTATTGTAGTACCCGCCACGGTTTGCTGTCCAAGTACGCCATTGTGGTGGTTGAAACGGATGCGAATGGTCAGCCAATCAGCGTGCAGTCAGACTCGGCCCAGTCCGGCTATGCCGACTATGTGGGAGTTGGGGAGATGGTCGGAGTAAAGGTGACTGTCGTGCTCATAATTATAGATTTTAACTTTGTGTGTGAAATTTATTTGTAATTCTTGAGGAATTTATCGATATTTTCAGACCTGGGCGCAAGTGTATGAACGAGATACGTGGCCTCCGTATATTGCGGTCGAGAAGCCATTGCCAAGAGAAAAACATCTGCCATCGCGCGCTGTAACCGAAGTTATTGGTTAGTTTCCGTTTCATTCTTTTATCATTTTGCATAAATCTACTCTGTGTGTCGACGAATTTGGCGATCATGGCCTCAATTATTCAGTTTGCGAAGGTCATTCTAAGCTGAAACATTAGCGCTTGCCTATCAGTCTGATAGCTTTCTTGGCAAACTTGTTCTAAATTGACAGGAGTCGACCCTGATTGTGCCGAGAGCGAGACATATTGCAATGGTCCGTTGAAGCCCGAACGCCGATTTAAGGTCAAATTGCGCATTTACACCAATCCCGAAATGTACACCGACTCCGAGTACTCGACCATCATTGTTACACGTTAGTTGTGTTTTGCTAATTGTGAATATTAGTGCCGTGCTCTGAAGCACGACCTGAAGTGTTAGTATGTGCACGTATGACAGGCCCAGCCTATGCGCGTGGTAGTGACAAATTGAATTTAATGTACCACCTAAGTGGGCAGAATATTGGAGCACACATATTTGCCGTGCTTGGCCAAATGAACGGAAAGCTTGTCTGCTTTCCTAACAGTCAGGAAATCTGATTTCGGTTTTCAGTTTGTCGTTTAGCTGGGTCTTGTGGGCTTACAAGTATAGTCATTTTACAGCCAAGCTTGTTTTATCATTCGACTCAGCGGAACCTTGTCCTTGGTTCTCGTGTTACAAGAAAGAAGATCCTAACACAAATATTCGTAACAATATATCAGCATTTTGTTTCACAACCTTCGGAGCCATTAGGCAATATATTTGCACAGGGTGTTGCAGTTGCACTATTGGCCTGAATCTGAAATATGGCCAGTGCACGCACGCTTTTTGCTTGAGAATATATATTCAAAAAAACTAGCAGCTCTGCTTTTAGTCTGATCTACGTATGTACGGGGGTAAATGAGTCAGAAAATGGTTTTTCATCATCATAGGTACCTCATCATCACTTGGGTACAAAAACATAACGAATATTTTATACGCAGACAAGCGATGCGGGTGCTTGCACCGAATATTCATGCTGATTTGTTATTCATGCATCGGTTCATTAGGCAGATGTGCTAGGTGAAGGCATGCAGATAGGAACAAAATTACTTGCGTGTGGGTATCTTCCTCCCACGAGCACGCCTCCGTTTTTTGCACTCTGAATAGGTCGCCTCGTGTAGAACGGTGAAAGCATGTCACATACATACATATCCCAGCAACAATACATGTCTTTGCGAGAGTTGCAAACGCGTTGCCTGATTCGCAAGGCTCACTGTGACTCGCGAACTGTGACAAATATCGTGAGTTCACGTGACTGGCTGACTCATATGTACATATATTTTCTTCGCATTACAGATCAGACAACGCGTTGGATGAAATTCCTCCAAATATGTTGCCAGCGAGAGTATACTTGTATTCAAACTTGAACACAATAGTGGAGTTGAACCTTCTTCGCTGCTCATGCTTCATATTGTGGTTTTTGTTTTTAGCCCCTCATTTTTCCCGCCATTGCATGGTTTGAACGACGAAAGCCGTCCACCAAGTCAATATATCCGGGTGATATTAGTTCACCTTGTTAGCTGAAATGCGCAGTAACCTGACAGGTCACAAAACTTGTCATTTACAGTGAACTTGGCTTCACTGTCATTTCTGCGCGTGCAACGAAAGCCAAATTGCTTATTTCTCTGACGTGACCTGACGTTTTCTCATTCACTTCGTCTCCACAGGTATGTTCGTTACAGACACACACACAAAACTGTGAGCTAATGAAGTGCGGTTCTGGTGCGTGTTTGTGCTTTTTCCCCGGACCTCCGTGTGGATTATCCATGGGTTTAGCAGTTGTTGTAACTTGTTGATATAGTAAGTTTCTGATTTCTTTGCCTCATGCATTTTTACGGACGCAGAAAAACTCCCGTTGGAAATCGAAGCAGGCAACAAGCTCTACACACAGTCAACAAGCCACGGAGCTGGTTCGTGTGCGTTTCGAATGTTTCAGTCACACATAAGCTGTGTGTGTCAGCTGCGTGGCTTGTTCACTGTGCGTTGAGCTTGTTGCCTGCTTCGACTTCGAACGGGAGTTTCCCTGCGTCTGTAAGAATGCATGAGGCAACGAAATTAGAAATTTACTATAACAGCTCGAAATACAGATACAGTACAGTAGGCACTACGTCAAAATGCAATTTCAACATTTGTTAGATACGTTACTTTGCGTACGACAAACAAATGTGTATCGAGTAGTAACTCTCTTGCGCACGCCGTGCTGTACCATTCATGAAGTTTCTGACGTACATTTATTTATCAATGGATGGTGTGTTGTCTTGCACTGGGTAGTGGACTGAGGCCTTACTAGCCTTGCTTCATTCACTAATAATTATACCCAGCTATATAGGCCGGTTCTTAATTGAAGCCCGATATTCATAATATGTATATAACTGCATAGTACACGACACAATACATGCGTGTTCTTGCACTGGAAACAGGCTGGTGGCGCCAGTCGGTTTCATACGACAGTTGCTCGGCCTTTTGAGTGACCATGTTCAAGATACAAGTGAAGTCCTCATGTAGTTTGCAGAGTATTTCAGCAGAAATTGCGTACGAGATCCATTTTTGACGTTTTTTTAATACAAGTTCGTGTTTCTCAAGCGTCAGCTGGTCTTGGCAATCAAGCCCTTGTACTTTAGATTAGCACAACCCCAAGGCTAAGGCTCCAGGGACGTCGAATGTATAGTTTGTCGCGTCTGAGACTGTTTTTTCACAATTCTCTTGCATACGGCTGGTATCAAACAGTGTTTGTGATTTGTATTGTAGTGATACCTAGCGGATTAATTAGACAGGCCATGACTTGTGCGATCACATGTTCGTATCAAGCTGATAATATAACAACAACAGAAGTCGTATGTGTGGGTGCCAATCTGACCCTGACGTCAGCCCGGGGCGTGGGATTCCATTTTTGGTTGACTTGTTGATGTGTCAGATATAATTTGTTTCTCATCCATCTATTTTTTGTTTGTGTAGCCTTCTGTTTTCTGAAACGCCAGCGCCGACACTGATTGTGCATTGTTGTCATCACTGGCAAAAGTTTTGCGCAATCAATCCATGATGCTGTTCGCCAAAGAAACGAATCAGCACAACGTTCGTTCTGGTGTGAACCCGTCATCTTGTGCTCATTTCGCGACATTTTAGGGCCGCTCTGTTCTGGTGCCAATTTAGTCATGATCAACTTCGGCGCAAGCAAAATCGTGGAGGAACAAAAGCTTGCTGCTCCAGTTGTAATTGGAGCCCTGGTCCTTTGGCTGGCTTGTCATTTTCAGTTTGGCTTGCTCTTCACACCAGAGACTCAATGTGCAGAGCAGCTCCCTGGCATAATATTAGCTGCATCGTTCTTCTCCAAACCGATGTTTCAGATGCTGACCCATCGTCGCGCGCCCGTCTTGTGTTGGCCGTTGTGCTATCCGTACTTGTGTGCGCGTGTGTGGCGCTCGTGATTGTACTGCTCACAAGGGGCAATCGGGCTCGCAAGATCAGCAAAATGCTAGGCGTCAAGGTACGTTTGGTGTACGATTTCGAAGCAGTGTATTTTTAGAGCACTGACGAAGAACCGCAGTGTACAGTGGGTCGGGTGTGCGTAGGCGTAACCTGCTGGATAAAGTCCAGGGTATGGTGACTTATTGACAATTATAAATGCTGGGGCAAGTACTTGAAGTGTAGAACTGCGTGCTATCGCCCATTAAAAATGACCAGGTTGGTTAGAGGCCATTTTGGTCCCAAATTTACGTTGAAACACTGTGAACCTCTGTCATGACGAGAATGTTCTCAGTGGGAATGAATTCACGAAAAGTACGCGAGCATGGCAAAAAATGTGAAATTGTTTTAAAACGCCGATCCCATCCAATTAGCAAAAAAGAAATATCACCAGCATGCGCACGCCTGAGACAGTCCGCCTGCCCACTCCAGCTGATTTTCAGCTCGCGAAGTTTATGGGTGGATTAGCTAATGTCAGGCCGCTCGAGGGGAAAAATATTAAAAATTCCGAGGTCATGATAAATAAAATGAAGTTATTTTGGCTTTCCAGGTGCCTGTAGGCGTACGGATACCTGTAGAAGCACCCAAATTATTGCGTATAATAAAAAACTTATTTTTATCTTCTCCGCTTGGGCCCCCTATCGGCCCCCGCGTGAATGAATGAAGCCCTTTTCGGGCGTGTCTCAGTCATCGCGTGACACATTACCTGATTCAGGTATTGCGTGGCCGGAGCCTAGACACGAAGACTAATAATCTTGTGATCAAAATAGAGCGTGACCAGTCATTTTGCCACATTTAGCTGTTGTTATAAGTCTTCTCCTGGGAAAGTTGCATTGCAAATTTGACAACGAATATGCAACACACCGTGCTGGAAGAAGTTGTTAGTCGGATTTGGGTGTATGTAATGTACTTCGTTGATTGGTATGCTATAGCTTATATTCATGTGGTCAACGCACAACATCAACGCAGGTTGTCAACGTAGCCTAGCGCCATGCATATAGCTCATTGTGCTCATCTAGGGCTGCTTTAAAGGTGCTGGTTAACAACCCTTCGACCGCGCTTGATCTTGGGGGCAGTATATTTTAACAAAGTTTGGACATCGTGTTACTCGACCCTAATCTGGTGAGCCGATTGGTTGCTTCCTGATGTTTCACGCCACGTTGAAGTTTGCCCCTGATAAAAAAACCGAAAAAAATTGAAATGCTGCTGTGACATGAATAGGCGGTTTCAAAGTTTGCTACTGGAGTGACAGCAACCTCCAACATTGTGGCGAAAACCGTAATGCACAATAGCTATTGAAACGTCCGCATTGTTGAATAAAAAAATATAAGGTTTCAGAAACCTGGCCATTTTTTGTTACGATTTTCTACTCGTATAATTTTAAGCATCTGTGGTGAATGAAATAAGTTATCAATTACAAATAAAAACCCTCTAATTATAAAGTTTTTTGTTTGTGCTCCCCAGTTTTCAAAACCCTACACAGCTCACACAATGTTTACCACAACATGCGCAAGGCAGCCATTCCACAGCGCACACACACAACAAAGCTTACCAGCTGAAACATTGCTGTGTTGTCGCTGTGCCGGCTGTGTGTTGTCGTTGTGTGTGCGCTGTGGAATGGCTGTCTTGCGCATGTTGTGGTAAACATTGTGTGAGCTGTGTAGGGTTTTGAAAACTGGGAAGCACAAACAAAAAACTTGATAATTAGAGGATTTTTATCTGTAATTGACAATTTATTTCATTCACCACAGATACTTAAAATTATACGCGTAAAAAATCCTAACAAAAAATGGCCAGGTTTCTGAAACCTTTTATTTTGTTATTCAATAACGCGGTCGTTTCAATAGCTATTGTGCATTGCGGTTTTCGGCACACTGTTGGAGGTTGCTGTCACTCTAGTGTCAAGCTTTGAAACAGCCTATTCGTGTCACAGCAGCGTTTCAAATTTTTTCGGTTTTTTTCATCAGGGGCAAACTTCAACGTGGCCGTGAAACATCAGGAAGCAACCAATCGGCTCACCAGATTAGGGTCGAGTAACACGATGTCCAAACTTTGTTTATATATACTACCCCCAAGATCAAGCGCGGTCGAAGGGTTGTTAACCAGCAGCTTTAATCTGGCTATGTTGACAACTAGCGTTGACAACTAAACAATTAGCCGGTGTGCTGATAACCTAGTTGTTTTGTGGTGCGTAACCAGGCAGCGAACCCCAGTTCAGACTGTCATTTCCAGTAAGGGTGCGTCACCTGTTATGGGGGTGGTGTGACTGTCTGGACTACTGTAGCTCTGCAACATGACTAACGCAGTGCGGGTTGCTTTGCGTGTTGCATGTTCCGGTGTTCCACCACACACAGCCGAAAAGTGCACCGGTCATCGTCAGTGCAATAATGTAACAGCAGTGAGTTTTGCCCGTTTCGGCCTGCTTTCACAGACGGGCAAGGTGCCAGCTGCCAGGCCTCGTCGGTGCGAACACTTCTGGCCAATTGACTTAATCTGGTTGCTCGTGTAAACCATCGCTTGCTGCGCACAAAAGTGCAAGCCATTGAGAGAGGGCAACGGGTAATTAAACTGCAAGTTAGCCAAACTCCACTGGTACGTTACAATAATGTAACAGCAGTGAGTTTTGCCCGTTTCGGCAATGCTATAATCGAAGAAACATTTTTCAATAACTATTTCACCGTATTTTTTTGCAGGCATCACCCGATTCGTGCTTGGCCAAGTTGACATCGATCGTGATTGGGTCTGATCCACACGAGCGATCGATCGGATCCGACAATCGATTAAGTCCCAATCGACAGTTCGATATGGCCGATAAACCGCGCACAGCTGGTGGACTCATGCCTGGTTCGGTGGGCAGTTGGTTGACAGTTGACCTGCCTTTTGTCCCTGAATTGGCAAGGCGCACTAATGCCTCGAGATTTAAATTTTCTGATTGTTGCCATCCAAGCGACCAGCATGGACGTTTTCTTATTGTCTGATGCAATTTTTATTCACAAAATTGTCTGGTGGCAGTTTATGGCATCCGTCCGTGAATCTCAAAATATCCTTTCACTGCAAAAAGTGTCACATCATGACCCGGACAAATCACATCGATGCTAGTTTATATATGCGCACAAACGTCCAACAAATGGCAAGTTGCAGAACCATCCGGTCATCACCGTCGGTCACGATCGCTGCGTGAACGCGCAAGGATCGAGGGTCGATTAGCTGATATCGGGCCGTCATCGCCCGACACCAGATACGGACTGCAACCCGCGCCCACACTCTACAAAACGAACGAAATGGACAAGAGGTACGGTAGGAGGATTACGGTAGTGTTGTGTGTTTGTGAGATCATGGCTGGCTGTCCGTGTGGTGCTGACATTGCTTGATTTGTCAAGTCCCTTTTACTGTAGTGGTTCAAGGAAACTCGACCTATCTTATCTCCTTCTTCTTTCCCGAATGCTGGTTTCTTTCGATAGTAACGACAACGTTCCTGCTGGTATTACGGTGGTATCAATGATCATGATTAATTTGATTTTGTCTCTCCGTACAGTTTTTTTCTGGAAAAGCTAATGTTCGGTACGTAGTCAATGTCAACTTGTCGGGTATTCCGCTGTGGAGTTTGAAGCAGAGGTGTTGCTTGCGTATGATGCTCCCAAGAAATGAATGTACAGTAACCCACACAAATTCCATCTCGAGTGCACTCGCTCTTTTCGGACGCGTTTTATTGCAAAAAATTGTCGATTTTGTCTAATTAAACGAGTCTTGCTCACGTTTGTGTTTCACCGAAGAATGGTTTGTTCGACCTTGTTAAGCTTGACATTCTTTTGACATAAGAGTGTGTCACGTTTCCAATTGTTGTGACGAACACGTCATGAGTAAAAACTGACAGTTTGTCTGACATGAAAACGCGCGTGTGCGTGAGCATTTTTCTGTTTTGGTTTGTCCTTGAAAAGTTATCCAACTTCGCAGGATAGTCATATTTTTTTGCTGTATCAATTTTGCTGGCATTGGCATAGATTTGGCCACATTTTGGTTGTGCTGCATTTTGAGATGGAGTTGGCGCACTAATTTTTGGCCAGCGTAAAAATTGTTCATGTGGCACAGGCCAACAATTTGTACGCATGCCAGCAAAGTTGGTACGGCTCATTATGTACCGTTACAAAGCGTCTGACCTTTGTGAGTATGGTATGACTACATGAAAGTTGCCAATTTTGGGAGACTGAGCGCTCTAGTTATTTGTATATTGTTGCTCTTTGTTTTTTTATAAAAGATTATTCACGCGCGACGCAATTTTTTCAATTATCTTCTGTCTTCTCAAGAGGTTTCTGGATAAGTAGACGATTTTCTTGTCCTTTTCTACGTTACTGTGATGGGGTCGGTTTTTCTCTGAAACGGCATTGTATATTTTTTACTTTTTGTTATGACTTGTCTTTTATTACTGTAAGTAGTGTTACACTATCACGGGGTTAACGGCCGTTAACCTCCGTATACCTTGGTTGGGAACCGAACGATCGCGGTTTTGCGTTGCGGGGTTTGTAATATGTCTATCGGAAGGACAGTTCGATAGGATGAGAGACCGCGGAAATTTTTTTTTGAAATTCTCAAGTGAAACATCACCAGGCTGGATTTAGTGGTTTTTGCCTATACCTTGTGTGTTAAAAACGGGGGTTCTGGCGTGGTGACGTGTGATTGGTTTTTAATGATGTTTTGATTGTTTTGGAGTGGGAGTCCAGCCGTTACAAAACGCTGAAAATTTCAGCTCGATCCACCCAGTAGAAAGGTGTTTTTCAGCCACCCGAAAATTTGTGTCTCCGGCGGCCACATAAAGTGCGACAGTTGACAACCGCGCTAAGGATCCTGAATCAGGCCGGGCAAGTCGTATATCGTTCGATTCGTCTAGTCGTGGGGAGCGCGGCTATCTATGTACAAAAAAATAATATCGCTTCTATCGCGAGAAAACGGCCGGTGATGTTTCACTGGTGTTAGTCGGACGACTAGTTTTTTGTGAGCATTATTCTGACCGTGTGTGGTTCGATTCGTCTAGTCGTTCGATGACCATGTATCGTTCGATTCGTCTAGTCGTGGGGAGCGCGGCTATCTATGTACAAAAAAATAATATCGCTTCTATCGCGAGAAAACGGCCGGTGAAGTTTCACATAGTTTTTGGTGGTTAGTCGGACAACTAGTGTTTTTGTGAGCATTATTCTGACCGTGTGTGACTTGTTTTGGTTGATAGTTTGATTGGTTTGGAGAGCCTGTCTGCGGGTTTGAAAGTGATGAAAACTTCAGATTGGTCCACCCTGTAAAAATGGGTTTTTGGGTCACCCAAAAAGTGCTAAAATTTGTGTTCGAGTTCCGGTTTGCGAGGTTGGCGTGGTTTAATGTGGTTTGGGTTGAGCGATGTTTTCGCTGTTTTTCAGTCTGTCTGGAGGTCAAAGAAGTGTGAAAAGTTCAGATCGGTCCACCCTGTAAAAACCGGTTTTTTGGGTCACCCAAAAGTGGTAAAATTTGTGTGCGAGTTTGGGTTTGCGGTGTGTGGTTTGTGGTTAATGTGG
>JASAMV010002371.1:0-12615 GCA_030248065.1 Rhynchonema sp. JSB1_4 | reverse complement strand
ACAGAAACCGTAAAGTTTCTGGGCATAACCATAGATAGTAAGCTAACCTGGCGTCAACACATAGAAAAACAGTGTAAAAAAGCAACCATCAGTTTTGTTTCAATGCAGAAGGATTGCTAGTGGAAACTGGGGATTGCAGCCAAGAGTATGCCTCTGGGTGTATAACCGTGTCATAAAACCTATGCTGCTATATGGCTCGGTCGTATGGTGGCAAAGAACGAACTTAATCACTGTGAAAAAGCTGCTAGGGAAGGTGCAACGCCTAGGCTGCCTTTTCATTACAGGTGCTTTCAAATCAACACCGACGGCTGCGCTTGAAACATTACTGTGTCTGGCGCCGCTGGATCTGGTCGCAAAATCACAAGCGATGCTGTGTGCGTCGCGGCTGGTAAACACAGGTATGTGGGATACGGTGACTGGGGCAAAAACTAGTCATACCTGCATAGTAGACGAAATAGCCGAGAATGTTCCAGTCCTGGGTATGCCCAGGGACAGGATGGTTAAAAAACTAAATTTCCATGATGCCTACAAAGTAGACATCAGAGACAAAGCGTTTTTCGAAGAATATGGTGCCAATTGGGTCGAAAATCATGCGGGCATTAAGGTTTTTACCGATGGTGCGAAGCACATGATAAATGGGTGCACTGGAGCGGGAGTAGCGCTTCGGGACACTAACAAAAGCCTCGGCCTGGGGCAAAATGCAACTGTCTATCAGGCTGAAACATTTGCCATTCTGAAGGCTGCAGAACAGCTGCAGAGCCAACTAATTAGGCGCAACGAAATAACGATCTTCAGCGACTGCAGATCTGCTCTACAATCCCTAAAACGATGTGAAACAACATCGAAATTGGTGCAAGAATGCCGTGATAAGCTGAACGAGGTTGGTTCAGAGAATCACTTGTCCTTGAAATGGATACCGGGGCACTCGGGCATCGAGGGAAACATGAGAGCGGATGAATTGGCCAGGAAAGGCCGGTACAAACCGCTCCAAGGACCAGAGCCAGCCCTAGGTTTGGCTTCGAGCGTATGCAAGAGGAGCGTAAAACGCTGGCTCCTGGAGGGCCTGCAAAACAAATGGATGTCTGAGTCCAGATGCAGACAGAGCAAACTGTTTATTAAATGTTGATATCTATAAAACAAAGGCCCTGCGTCCCTAAACAGACAACAACTCAGGAACATGGTGGGGGTGTTCACGGGACACTGTGCTGTGAGTAAACACCTGCACATAATAGGTCTTGCGGACAGTCCGACCTGCGATGCATGCGGGCTCGATGCAGAGTCAGCCGAACATTATATCTGCACATGTCGCACGTACAGGCATATCCGAGCAGAATTGCTTGGTGGTCAAACAGTGACTTGTGAAGATGTACAAGACATGAAAGTGCAGTATATTGCAGCTTTTATAAAGCGAACAGAGCGTTTCGAACAAGCAGAGGAATAGACAACCTAATCCTTTGAAGCAACTGGCGCAAAAACATAGCTCTTGTATTTTTCACTTCATTTTACAGGATCAACGCAGCCATTTTCTTATGGGCAAGGTGCAATAATCGCAAACTAACGCGATTCAAGCATTTGAAAGTGCAAACTTTCTGGCCCACTGAAACTACTACAACTACATTGTACTGGCATCTATGCTGGTGCCAGCAGGGCACCTAAATTTAGCAGAAAAACACTGATTCACACAAAAGATGCAAATGCTGTAAACATAAAAGAACACAAACCAACTTTTCGAAACCGGTGAGCGAACGGTGTCCAGACGCGCGTCCACAACTCACTGTTCAAATCCAGTTCAATTGGAACATCGCCGGTCGAATGAAGCAGCGGCGATATGGCGTCAATTTTGTTCGTTGAATCTCAAAAACACAATTTTGTTCCGTTTCGACGATAACGAGTGGAGTTTTTGGGCGACGAGCTATACTTGCGGATGGAACGCAACCGTATTTTTATGAAAAACATACCAGAGAACGTAGTTTTTTTCAGACACTTTTTAGGTGCAATTTGCACCTAAAATTTCAGAATTGCACTTACAAACTGGAGGGTTAGGTGCATGTTGCACATAGATTTTTGAACATGAAGTGCCCTTTACTTGCAGCAGTTATCGCAATTTGTGTGCACAGTAAAAGGCAAACCACGCCAACACGAGCCCGATTTCGCAGCTGCAGAATAGTGAAACATTCATACGTTGCTGTTGATCTCGGAAATGTTACACGTTGAAGAATACCAAGTGGAGCATGATTTTCTCTTTCTATTCGTTTTGAATACACATCACCTTCGAAATCGGGCTCGTGTTGGCGTAGTTTGCCGTTACAAGGCACGTGCAACTGTACGAACAAATACAACAACAACTAACATGTTTCGATTTTGAGCAGCAGCAAACGTTGCAGATTCATTGCTGCCATGGCGTCAATCAGTTGACGGAAATCATCATGGGCACTCCCATAAGGAGGCACCATGTGAATGTGCGTCACTTTGGTGCAATAGCGCACAACGCGACACACAACGTCCATTTGCTGGCAGAAATTGTGGTCATGAAAAACAAACACGAGCCTGCGAGCATCCTCTTCGAACTTGATTGACGGTACTGGCTGTAAAGCTTTGACCATTTAGGCACATATATAGTAAATTTCTAATTTCGTTGCCTCACGCATTCTTACAGACGCAGGCAAACTCCCGTTCGAAGTCGAAGCAGGCAACAAGCTCAGCACACATTGAACAAGCCACGGAGCTGCCTAGGGATCGGCGTCGGTGTCGGAAAAAAGTCGGTGTCGGTACCGACACTACTAATGTCGGTGTCGGCGGCCAAAAGTGTCGGTTTTTCTGAGGTGTCGGTAGTGTCGGTATGCAACTTTTTCACCCCATGGTTATGCCAAAACTGCTATTTTTTCTTGAACTTTGCGTTCCCAAATAAAAGTTTCAATATTTTTGCATCATGGTTTTTTAATGGCCACCTGAGGTGGCGGTTTCACCACTTGAGATTTCCAAATCGCCACTTGAATTTCGACACAGGTGGCTATTATCGCTACTTGCATGATGTGACCAGGTTGAGAACCTTGGTAATTTATCCAATTCCAATTAATAAAGTGCTGTTCACCCAAATTTCACCGTTTTCCCGTTCAACCCGTCCTACAATTTGCGCTGCGCGCTTTTTAATTTGTGATTTTGGCCCGAAAATAATAAACTTCGCTCCAAAATCGCCACTTCGATTTTGAAATCAGATCAGATTTTCGCTTTTGAAAAAATAAACTCTATTTGCACTCAACTACCTGTCTTTTGCAAGCGAGCCGTTGTATTCGAGAGGGAACAAACGAAAGAGGATCACGAAATTTCAGTCAATGAGTAACCTGCTCTAGCAAATGGCGTCCTGACGCTTGAAAGGGCCGAAATTAAAAATGTTTCGTTTGTAAATGACAACAAATACATGGCCAACAGCTTTAGCACATTAGCGCGAAATCTCGGAACAACTACGATAAACACGCTCAAGAGCGATTTTGATAGCTTCATCGTCATACTTTATACTCATTGTCCAAGCCCCCAAAATACAAATACCAGCACACCGTGCACCAACCAAAACCACTGTCATGTCAAGAAAATTTTTTTGTTATTTTGAATTACTATCCAAGGAAAATAGGCAAGGAAATTTCAGACATGCGCAATTTCCTTGTGTGAAATCATTCTAAGTTCTCTAATAACGATCCAAAGCACAATAATGCCCCAAAGGTACGAATTTTGCGCTAAAATTGCGAGTTTTCGACGAAAAAAAACAGCCGAAGTCGGGGTCGGAAAAATTTGAACTGTCGGCGTCGGTGTCGGCATGTTTTTTCGTTGGTGTCGGTACTTTCCAAAAAAGCGTCGGTGTCGGTGTCGGTCCACATGACCGATGCCGATCCCTACAGCTGACACACACAGCTTGACTGAAACATTCGAAACGCACACGACCCAGCTGCGTGGCTTGTTGACTGTGTGTTGAGCTTCTTGCCTGCCTCGACTTCGAACGGCAGTTTCCCTGCGTCTGTAAGAATGAGGCAACGAAATTAGAAACTTACTATACCACCGAAAATACATGGGGTGACCCAACAAGAACGGAAACACTTTTGGGAGGCCAGATCTCAGCCGTTGACGCACGTGGAGACACGTTTAGCACAGCGTTCGAAAGCATTGGCGATTTAGTTTTGTGTAAAAAATTTGGTGCGGTCAAGTGCATTGACGAATGCACATGTTTGAACGCATTAATTTGGCGCCGATCTCCTTCAAGGCCTCATGTATTCATTCAATCAACGTTGAGCAAATTACAGCTAACCTTGTCGTGTCCTCTGTACCCCCGCGCTATGATCTTGATCTCCTCAACGTGCGACCAAGCGTCTCCGGTGTGCATTTGTTGGTTGAATGCGTGACACACAAGTGACGCGTTGCGTTTGTCACGTGCAGTGGTCAGATGTGGAAACACGTACTTGCCAAGCAGTTGCATCACTTGCGGTGGCATTGGTACTGGGGATGGAAGCGCGTATTCTGGTTGGACTGATGTCTGCAAATGTGTATGAAAGGCAGTCATTCATGTCAGATTCAGCAGTGGCTGTCCGCAAGTCGACAATGCCAAACAAGAACGTCCAGAAATTGACTTTGAAGCGTCACCACGACCGATATCACACATTTAAAAGCAATATCGATTGACCACGCCATTACCAAAGGATCAAAAAAAACTGGGCACTAACACATTTAGAAGCTCTATTAAATCAATGTCTTGTCAATATTGACAGCCAGCAGAAAAATAACGAAAAGAAAAATTGCGTGTCCCGCCCAACACCATACCGTTTGATCACGTGCCGTCCGCGATTGTTTCTCGACCGGTTCAGCTGCCTCGGTTTGCATGATGATGTGTAGCTCGCGAGTGGTGTCGCTGTTTTGGAACACGAAAATGAAGCGAAAACCTGGATGAACAGGAGCACAGGAGCTGTGGGACTCCACAACGACAACAAAAACGGGATTTCAGGTTGAACAAAGGTATTTCATCAAGAAACCGTTTCCGAAACGGTAGAAGAAAAGGAAAGCAGTTCGAACTCGTGTTTATAAACGACTTTTACTGCTTAGAATATCCAACCAATCAATGCATCAGTACAAATCAACCACGCATAAAATAGAGAAGAAAAACAGCGAAATAAAAAACTTTATAGTTTATGGTGAAATCAACACACAAATGGAAAACGAACACTGACGCGCAATGCAATAGCGAACATGGCGAATACAAAAAGAGAGAAAATATTCCTGACAAATTATTCACACGGTAGAATAGAACACAGTGCTGTCTACAAAATACCACACTTGAATACCAGCAGCCGAGCTTGATGCATTGCAGCTTGATGTTTCAAAATACTAAATAAGCTCTGAGTGCCCAGCAGCGGAGATAAAAATGCATCAAATAGTCACGTCACGGCTTGACACTCATTCGCACACAAGCAGCAGAAGCATCACTCGAATTTATGGATCGCAATGTTCTTTCTCTTCATGAACTTTCGCACAAAACTTTCGGTACATGGGCGCAACCAAAGTTCTACAAATGTGGCCAGTTGAACGGGACTTTTTTGCACCCGACCACCCACTGATATGCAATGCAAAACAGCCAACAGGGTGAACACAAAAAGAAATTGGTGAAAAAGTATTCTTGAGGTTGGACAAAGGAAAAAACAATGTGCTCTGGGTGAAATGCCACATGTGAATACCGCACAGGCAGCTGAGCAAACTTTGTGCTACGCGGAATTGGACGAATCAAAGAACTCACAGCTCAATGTGCTCAACTGCAGGCAGTCAAACGCAAAAAATGGACAGCGGATAGTCATGGATACGCATCAGACACAGTCAGGCAGAAACGAAAACCGAGGGAACAGAGATTCATACATTCATTCACTGGGTTCGAACATAGAGGAAGAAAAAACCCGAGTTGGTCATGATCATATTAGACAAATCAATAAGGCAAAAGGCGCAAACAACTTTCATGACCATTCAAATTCATCCATACGCACGCATTCTGGTCAACCAAGCGCTTGAAAGACTCTAATATTGAGCGAATGCACCGATATCACCATCTCCCAACCACGCAACTTATTGGGTGGAATTTACGAAACGGTGTAAAGGTCAGTTGGGCGTAAAGGTAGGAGTAAAGTTCGGTTGAAAGCTCGGTGTAAACGTGAAACATTGACTGTTATTAAAGGGGGCCTTTCGCATTTCAAACCCCCTTCAAACTTCGCATGTGTTTAGACAGCGGTCAATGCGTCATAACAGTTAAACACGCCGGAGGTCTAACGTTCAGCATGCGGTCAGGAGATGCCCTTCAAGAGGAACATCCGCGAACAAAATCAAATATGGACCAGCCCAATTTCCACCTGCGCATTCAGGCAACTCGCCTGATGACCAGGGCGGTCAAGGCGCAGAATGTTTCGCACGATATTTGCCCCTGCCTCACTATAGAATTTCGCTTTTCTTTTTATTTCGAATTGCAACGAATTGTTCATGCGTGGCTGCTAAATGTTTCAAGGTCTGCTTGTCGCGCTGGAACAATTCGTTGAAATTCGAAATATAAAGAAAAGCGAAATTCCATAGTGGCGTTGCACGTTTCATGCGAAACATTCATTCGCATTGACACCTTTTTGATCAAGCAGTTTGCCTGAATGCGCAGGTATAAATTGGGCTGGTCCGCGGCACAATTTGTTCCCGGATGTTCTAAAGTGCATCTCGTGGTCGCATGCTGCAGATTGGATTCTTGGTGCGTGAGAGTTTAACAACGCCCTGAACAATATTCAAATGCGTGCAAAGTTTGAAGGCGGTTTGAAATGCGAAAGGCCCCCTTTAACGTGGAATGTTTCAAGTTTACACCGAGGTCTATCACACTGAGCTGTCGACCGAGCTTTCCACCGACCTTTACACCCAACTGACCTTTACACCGTTTCGAAAATATCACCCACTGTTGCCACGATCGCACTGCACCACCACATCATCTCCAGGGTTGGGCAAAAAAACGTTTTTTTTTCAAAAAATCGTTTTTTTTAAAACGCCCAGATGACCAAAACATGCCCCAAAATGGAAAACGCTCACGTTGGGAAGAAAACGTGGTTAAATGAAGTAATTCTATGTGTTCTGAGGCAAAATAAACGGGTTTCAACCTTTTTCTAGCGAGTTGTTAAGATCCCATATCAGACCCGCATCATGGGACCAACTTTGGCCGGGGTCATCATTGAAAATCAAACTCCGTATATTGACGTATCTCGACAAAGTAAAAATTGGTCGAAAATTTTTTGAAAAAATGGGACAAAAAATGTTTTTTTTAAATCAGGGTACTTTCCCTGAAAAATCAGGGAAAATCAAGGAAATTCAGGATTTAAAAAAACGAAAAACGACCCAGACGTTTTTTTTTGAAAAAAACTTCGTTTTTGAGAAAAACCCCGTCGTTTTTTTGCCCAACCCTGATCATCACCCAACTGTTCAGTGCCCTCGGTGTGCATGATTGTGTGTAGCTCGCCAGCGTTGTAAAGGCAAACTACGGCAACACGAGCCCGATTTCGCAGGTGGTGTGTATTCAAAACGAATAGAAAGAGAAAATCATAATGCTCCACTTTGTAGTCTTCAACGTGTGTAACATTTCCCAAATCAGCAGCCACGTCAGAATGCTTCACTATTCTGCCAGCTGCGAAATCGGGCTCGTGTTGGCGTAGTTTGCCTATAGCTGTTTTCGGAGTTGGAAAATGAAGAGAAAACGCAGGTGTGCAGCAAATTGAAGTGTGACAGCATAACAACACAAACTGGAATTGAAATTGAACAAACGTATTTCATGACGAACCCGTTCGCAAAACGGCAGCTAAGAATCGAAATCAGACCGAGTCAATAAACGAGTTTTACTGATCAGAATAATCAATCAATGAATTGATTAGCGCCAAATACCCGCATCTCAGGAGCGAAAAATGAGTGAAATAAAAGCTGCAATCAATTGTAATAACACTAACACATAAAAATTAGAAACGAACAGGAACACAATGCAATACTGTACATGGCGAAGATACAAAAAGATATTCTTGAAAAAGTGAAAAAGCAAACCCGTGCTGGTTATGATCAGATCAAAAAAATCAATAACACAAAGAAACAAACATTTTTCATGACTAATCAGATTCCTCCAGGTCCAGACACACGCAATCTTCAACACACTGGTGTTGACTGACGTCAATACTGAACGAACGCACCGATATCGCCATCTCCCAGCCACGCACAAGCACATACAACTTGTTGTTGACGCGATCACAATCCACCACATCATCATCCCCGAACTGTGCGTACATCGCTGCTTGGATATCGGGCAGTGGAACATCCCTCAACTCAGCACCACCTTGATCGGCAGGCAAGAAAACACGGTAATGATGAGGGTCGAAACAGAATACACCGCGATCGATTGCCAACGTGAGCAGCCGGTCACACAACGTGGCGAGATCAGTTAGCGACAGGGTCATGTTCTCAATATAGATTTCGTTAGTGACGAATACATTACTCAGTTTGGGATGACGGGCCAGATCGATGAGCAGCGACTGCAGTGTTGCGAAGTCGTTCGCCTCAACACTCACGGGGCCAAAAAACCCCAGTGACTGAAAAAAAGATGAAGTCAAATATGCAACAAAGAATAGTGCTGGTGAGAACAACAACGCAGTCCAATTCGAGAAGTACCCGTCTAGTTGGTTTGGTGTGCCTAACTGTGTCCTGATTAGGGTTAGAGAGATGTAGGGTGTCGGCTGTCGGGTGCCAAAAAAGTGGAGGTGTCCGTGTCGGGTACCGCCAGATGTCGGGTGTCGGGTTTTTTGGGACCCGACACCTGACACTTAACGGTTCAAAACATCAGTTTCGCTGAGAGAAGAATTTTGAGAGAAAATTTTCTTCGAACCAAATGTTTCCGAAGACACAGAATGTGACATTTTGGTGTTTATTTCGTGTGAAAATACTTGAATTCAGTAACTTGAGCCAAAAAATTGCACTAATGATGCAAATGAGCAAAAATTTGCCTGTTTTTCGTCCAAAAACAGGTGTCGGGTTTTTCTCAAAACCTAGATGTCGGGTGTCGGGTTTTTTTGCAACTGTCGGGTGTCGGCTTTTTTTTCAGATGTCGGGTGTCGGGCAGTGTAGTTTCTGGGGAGAGGGGGGTCCCCCTAAGGTACACTAACCGCCGCGACCAAGGTACACTAGTACGCTAACCGCCGCGCCAGGTACACTAACCGCCTCAATTTTTGCCCAAAATAGGCATTTTTAGGCCTAAAATGGGTGATTTTTAGGTCAATGATGTTAAAAGTCGCCAAAATACCCTTTTTATGGAGAATTTTTTCCAAAAAGGGGCAAAAATCGGTCAAATTTTCTACCTCAAAAAGTGACTTTTTTCGGGATTTGGGTCTTCCCCCTTCCCCCAGGGAAGTACACCAACAGCCGCACGGAAAAAAGGGGTAGGTACACTAACCGCCGCGCCGGACCAGGAACTACACTGGTGTCGGGTACTTCCAGATGTCAGGTACCCCCCCCCCGACCTGTAACCCTAGTCCTGATACCAAAACACCGAAGACACAGCCTATACACAGAAATGGGTCAGCAACCAAGAAGTGTTGACACATGTCTGGCCTGGTCCTTCCTCCTTCATAAACAAAATCCCCCTGAGCTCACCTCCAGTTCACTGAACACATTCGCATTGATGGTGGGCAGAAAGTGACGCACATTCACGATGTCATCCGTGGTGTATTCATCAAAGCACAACAGCAGTTCCTCCAGCTGTCCATGTGCGAGTGCATTCAACGCAGCAGCCGCACTTTGCACATTGTCGTGAAGGATGTTGAGCGATCGCAGGTGTTGCGGTGGGTTGTCGACAAACACAGATGGATCGAGCGAATCGCCATGGTGCTCAACCTGCGTGTTTTGCTCAACAGATTGTAAGCGTTGTGTTTTCATCCGTTGTGCCCATCAATGGACCTGCTAACTTGATGCTCTGACATGCAATCCGCTTCCAAAACGACCACATTCTTGTGGATACATAATGGTTTGTGTCATAGATTATCTAGGGCGCGGACAGATAGAACTGGAAATATCTCTGGAGCAACAACATCAGAAAGCCAGAAATAATTCCAGGATTGTCTTTACGCAAAACTGGAAATATCTCTGGAGCTGTATTTTTTATTCTATGTCAGAGATCCAGAAATAAAGGCAAGCTACACCAACATGAGCTCGATATCGCAGCTGGCCGATTGGTGAAACATTCTGACGTGGCTGCTGATTTGGGAAATGTTACACGTTGAAGAATACAAAAGTGGAGCATGATGATTTTCTCTTTCTATTCGTTTTGAATCCACACCACGTTCGAAATCGGGCTCGTGTTGGTGTAGTTTGCCTTTATCTCCAGCTCTATCTATACGCAAAACTGGAGAAAGGAGCAGTTCGAAACATTTATGTGTCTTTGTTTATGCAGTATCACTTTAATGGTGACGGTGAGGTGATAAAACGCAAACACCGAACATGAGCTTTGGATTTTTTTTAAGTTTACCATTGGCGCTTTGCCAAGCTATGTATGCTCGCTATTTTGCAAACATGTTTTCACGGACCCGAAAATTCTAAACGATGCCCACCATTTTGTGCGTTATCAGAACAGAAAAACTGACTTCGGTGCGCATTATTTTGTTTGCGTGGTATGCAGAGATTCCATTGTCAGAATTTTCATTGTGTCACTTTGTGCACATTTGAAAAAAACGTTAGTTCCGTACAGGATGCTCAACTGAATTTCAGGTGGAAAAACCTGTTGGTATAAAAGCACTGATTCACATGGAAAATGCAAAACTGTAAAGATAAACAAAAGAACACAACTGACTTTTCGAAACCGGTGGGCGAACGGCGTCCAGTTGGATCCATCGTGCCGCAGTTTCAGTTCGATTGGAACATCGCCGGTCGATTGAAGAAGTGGTGACACGACTTTAACGTCGTTTTTTGAATCTCAAGAAAACGATGTTTTTGTCATTTTTTTTTAAAAAACGAGTAAAGCTAAAATTTCCAAATTAATGAGCTGCAAACAGGCGTGCGGTGATCCAGAGACCAGAAGCTCAAAACAGGATTTTTTGTTGCGGAAGTGCAACGTTTGTTTTTGCGTCACAAATATGTGTCAAAAACGCTAACATACTTTTCGTGACCGTACGGGCACTTGTACGAGCAAATATACAACAACTAACCTGAGTCGATCGTGAGCAGCAGCAAATGTTGCAGATTCATTGCCGCCATGGCGTTGATCAGTTGATGGAAACCGTCGTTCGCACTCATATCATCATGAACGTACATGTGAATGTGCGTCACTTTGGTGCAATAGCGCACAACGCGACACACAACGTCCATTTGCTCGCAGACATTGTCGGTATCAAACACAAACACTATGACGAGCCTGCGAGCATCCTCTTCGAACTCGATCGACGGTATTGGCTGTAAAGCTGTGACCATTTATGCCAGCGAAAATGAAATATGTACACACAGGACAGGGTGACCCAACAAGTACGGAAACACTTTTGTGAGGCCAGATCTCAGGCGTTGAAGCACTTGGAGACATTTTTGGCAATGCGTTCGAAAGCATTGGCGATTTTGTGTAAAAATTTGGTGTGGTCAAGTGCCTTGACGAATGAGTTGAGCAATGTTTCATGAAGGACGTTTGTTCGCACGATGTTTCTGCACTCGTTTGAAAGTAGGCTAATTCGGCGCCGATCTGCTTCAAGGCCTCATGTATTCATTCAATCAACGTTGAACAATTTTGGCAAACCTTGTCGTGTCTATTATGCCACCGCATTTTGATCTTGATCTCCTCAACGTGCATCCAAGCGTCACTGGTGCGCATTTGTTGGTTGAATGCGTGACACACGAGTGACGCGTTGCGTTTGTCACGTGCAGTGGTCAGATGTGGAAACATGTGCTTGCCAAGCAGTTGCATCACTTGCGGTGGCATTGGCACTTTGGACCGTGGAGGCGGGCATTCTGGTTGGGCTGATGTCTGCAAATGTTTCTAAAAATTGCTGAGCCGAACAACGAAAAGCAGGTCATGTCCGATTCAGCAGCAGCTGTCTACAAGTCGTGCACAGCCAAAAACTGAGACAACACGTCCAGTGTTTACTTTGAGGCGTCAAGACTGATATCACACTCTTACAACAACCCAGTAATATTGGTTGGCCGGCCATGCAAAGTGCCACAGCAAGCAGGGGCGTAGCTAGGTCTGAATTTAGGGGGGCACCTGGCCGAAAGTCATTATTATTCAGTGCTTTCTGACGCGTTGTTTTTATCCAATGCTTGTTCAAAATTCGGCGTCTATTAAGAAATTTGTCGGTCAAAGCAGTAAAAGCGCACGGCGAAAATTGTGACCTTTTTGTGCCCGAAACCACAACAGCCAGTGATAATGCGTGTATCTGGTGCAAATTTTTTGACATTTGAAGCGTTCGAGTGAAAATCTTGCGATTCATGGGTCCTATTTTCCTTCTTGTGACTTCTCGGAGGAAGTTTTATACGGCATCCCCTAAGCGGCTGAGGGGGTAGCTGTACCCATGGCACCCCCTCCTTCGACAGTGCCACAGAATGCCAACATCACTT
>JASAMV010002369.1:0-24531 GCA_030248065.1 Rhynchonema sp. JSB1_4 | reverse complement strand
ACAATCAAACATTTTCATGCCTCACTTTATTCAAACTCGACGACTGTGAGAATCGCTTGTCACAGACGGCACACACGTGCGGTCGATGTTTCTCGTGCACGTGCAGAATGTGGATGCGGAGACGGTCGCGTTTCTCGAATGATCTGCAAACAACACCTAATCAGGCTAATACTATCGTAGTCAACGCTACTGTCTGTGATTCGTGGAAGCGCGCAACAGAGGAACCCGGTTGCACGAAAAGCAGGCAGTTGCGTTGACGGCATTATTTAGATCGAGCAAATGATCAACGAATTTGATACAAAGCACGTGAATTCAGTGAATATTGGTCGTGCTGCGAGTGAATATCGTCTTTTCTGCGCACGCACTATTATTGTGCATCCTGCCAAAATGGCAGTGTGGACCCAAGAATAAATCAAAACAAACTGCAGCTCATACCTGGAGCATAGGTGACACGGGAACTTTCGATTTCCATTGTCCACGCAGCGAGTGTACTTGAGATGTTTATCTCTGAAAAATTCAGGGTCAAATTTTAGTTAAGTCAGTACGGTGTCGCCTTGAATCACAGGTTTAGCCCATCGTGAACCTCGACCAGTCACCAAGTTTGCAACAGAATTTGGACATTTTGATCGTGCCATTTAAGGCATCGTTTTTGACCGGTTTAATCATGGAAAGACATCGAGCGGAAGAAGCAACAAGACGACAAGAACGCCAATTTAGCCATCCACAAACCTGTAATATCTATAAGTGAACACCTTGCCACACCGATCGCACTGATAACCGCCAGGGGCACCGTTTGAATTTCGCTCGGTTTTCGAATCATGATTATCCGTGGTAGATGTTGGATGGGAATCTGCGATGCAAAGTGAATGCCATTTTCCGCCGCTTTCAATTGTCAGTTACGATCTAATATGCGTTTCCACATTGACTTTTTGATATCATTCAAAAAAAATCATCCAAACCACGAAAGTATGTAGTAACCTACCTTCGGCATGTGCTTGCGGCGAAGCATCGTCACCGGTTGTATGTGGCGAAATGGGGTTGGTGTTGGTGGACGTGACTGACGAGTCACTCGGTGGTGACGCTTTGGGTGTCGGCGTGTGCAATACGAGCTCCTCGCCTACGCATTGATGGGGGTTTATTTTCGATTTGTTTAACGGTTTGCAAAACTCTTGGTGCACCAGGTCATCGTCAGCGTTTGTGGAAGGCGGTATGTCTCAGCAAAGAAACAGTTCGTAACATGATGTTTTTGCCACACAGAATGGCCGCATGCGCACACAGAACGATCTTGTGATCATCATTACTCGTTCCCGTTTCGCCTGCGGTGCCCGACCTCATCAGTGCAGTCACATATTAAGAGCCTGGGCCGAAATATGCACCAACCTGGCTGTGTTTGCCGTGTGAATCGATACGATATGACATCCCTGTCCCCATCCACGTGCATTGACAGATTGGCAGGCGATGACGTGTCACTACGACGACACCACTGCAGCCATTTGGGTGCTCGTTGATGCGGCTGTGAAACATCAACCGGTTGGTTAATCAGTTTAATGATGGTGACTTCAAATCTGGCACACATGGGTGATTTTCTTGAAAATCAATTTGACTGTCTTTTTGGTCGAAATCAACACTGTAGATCCCCTCCGATCCCCAAGTTCGACACGACATGCTCTTCATCCCGTTTGATCACCAAATCATGTAGTACCCACCCTATAGCTCTCGCTCACTTTACCAAACTCACCATTGTGCACAGTTCGTCGTTGTGTTCGAACGTGGTTTCGTGATCGACAAACACGCCCACAACTACCGTATCCACTTGCGTCGCTGATTGGTCGATCGACGGATGATTCAAACTCAAATTTGAATTTTGGAAATTGGCGCGCAACGCAATCACACCCATCGGTAGGTGCTCGGGCACCGGGGGCAGCGGGGATCGCGATCGGACGGATGCGGACGGGTAACGGTAACGGGGGGCACCTGAAAAGGTCAGGGGTGTACTTAACTTTGGTCTTTATGTGCATTTAACTTTGGTGATCGCTCCGGTCGGCCTCCTGCCAAGACGTCATTTAATGCGCAACAAATCTGATTCACTGTTTGTGTTTTAAAACGGTGTTTCTGAAACTGCATTTAATTGCTGCACAAATTCTGTACCGTGTGCTCGCACTGAGCATTTCTCATGGCGTCATCATATGTTTTATTACATGAATGAAACATCACTTAGCCAGTCCTCGTTGTTGTACACGAATAACGTGGTCGGTGTTATTTGTGCATCACACCCGACGAGCTATCGTAACCCAAAATGCGCAGTTGAATGCGTGGTTCAATAACCCAGAAGGATTCGAATCGCATCTCTCTCTGCCGTCGTCCCCGGAGACAGTAAACCAAAATAATGCTCCATCCATTGAAAATATACCTTGATTGTCAAAATGTCACGAAAGGCATAACGTAGGTAGACCTACTTCGACAGAAATTTCGTGACAACTTTCATGTCAGGCTGAAAATGCGCATAATACGGCACGACGACCAAATTACAGCATTGCGAAGCAGCAGAGGGAGGTCAAAGACAAACATAATTTCACTTTGGATAGGCTTGCCGGTCGGAATACAAAAGCGGCTAGAATGCGGCAAACAATCCGAATCAAGACAGACGCCAGAAGTTTTCAGTTTAGGTTCTGAGCGTCAGTTGGGGCCACGTCATTATCATGTGCAGCACAGTTTTACGACTTGAAATTGGCGTAACATGAACCACAGAACTGTTTGGTGCAACAACAATTTTTGCAAAAAGGCTTGATATCTAACGTTCGATATCCATATGATGTTTTTAGACCTGCATGGATAAGCCTATGCTTCGGTCGGTAGCTAAATTAGATCCGGCAGTTCCACTGAGCGTGGGATTGAAATAAGTACCCGACCAATGTGCCTGCCAGTGCTCATACAGTCAGATGACGCTACCGTAACCCTACAGTATGGCACATGCATGAAGCATAATTTATTAGGATATGCATGCTTGAAGGTAAATGTAGTATTTGAGTTGAAGAAACTTGTGTGCACTGTATTCCAATGAAGCAATTTATGAGTTATTTGTAAACGTGTCCCAACATGCAGTAATACAGAAATGCAGGGGCTACGGTAAGTGTGACGAAACAAATTTCAAAAGACCACTGATCGAAATGTGAACGAGAAAAAGCAAAAGAATAAAATTAAAAAGAGAATAACAAACCAGTCTGATGTGCGAACAACACGCGATTGAAGCTCGGCAGCTGCAACGTAAATTTCACCGGGCAATCCGAGTGCTCTCCGGGCATGAACAATTGGATCTCGCATGGGGAACCTACAATCACAGAAGCTCTTCAGTATGCACATCTAACTCACTCGCAGTGATTTGCGCCCACTCACACAAATCCAGCATTATATCTTGCAGGTCTACCTGCGATAACATGACGGGGTTTTGGACACCACGCCACAGATTGGTCGAAACCAGCTGCGTGCGAGTAAAACGCAATGCAATACAGCTCTACAGTCCACAAGGATTCCGTGTGAACAGGCTAAATAACTTCCCTAAGGCCTGTGCCCAAGACTCTTGCGCACAGGCCTTAGGGAAGTTTTTTCTTGGGCACTCTTGAAGAGTGTGCATTGCAAAAAAAACCAATTTTGCTGATCAAAACATCAATCACATCATCAACCTTGTTCCGTGCCCAAATGTGCCGACACGCTGGACACACTGCTGCGCGTGGCATTAGCCCCATTCCTGCTTTGTCGATGGGCACGTCCGTTGTGCATGGACATGTCGTGCGCAATAGGGGGTGAGTGGTGGCCTACACCTGCACCAGGGATGTGCACTGATGGCGGGCTGGCACCAACCGGGGTCGACGTGGGCAGGTGGCCGGCCTGAACAAGGAAATGAAACATTTGGTCAAGGGTACACAGATATGAATACCGACTTCTGGTACTGATTCGTGAGAATGGTACTGTAACTCTCGGGTCATTGAGAAACAAATGCCATGGAATACCGATCCTCAAAGTGCCTGCAGATCATTTTGGCTCGTCTATCAGTTCAGTACGCAGTATGCTTCTTTATGTCAATCTCAAAGAAAATGTTTGACGTCAGAGAACGTTAATGGTCCTGAGTCTGTTAGGTTTGTGATGGTATGATACCGCGTTCGCACACAATAAGCCGCGCTAAATTGACTACCATGTGCCAAAAATCAGATGCAAGTCTGCACCACAATTTTAAACTTAGGCATCCGTTTCTACACCTTATGATTATGATGTGATGAGGTTCATTCCATCGCTTGTCACACAACTTAGAACACTATGATGCACAAATCATTCAGCATCAGCAGTTCTTTGTGATTCTAATGAACTTGTTCTGCGACTTTCAGTTGTGGTGCGATATCAGCCATAAACGAGCTATGGTACACATAGGCCAAGCTGCTGTTCTTCCGTGACGTCTCAGCACTTTAGGGGTGGCGAGCTCTTCAAGCCGCTGACCCAACCGCATTGGAGCTCTCAGAGGGCGTGTATACCATCAACTTCAATCAACATTCAATGTCCGTGCAAATCTGAGCGAATTGTTATTCCGCTGAATCCCACTTTCAAGCAGCACGCGAGAGGATTATACATACTTCGACCAGTGTATGCGTTTACTTTCGAAAGCTAATTGGGGACTTAATTAAGACACAAAAAAGTGCCGGAGATCAGGGTTACAGTGTCCACCTCCCTGCCTCTGTCGCGACGGGGCTAATTTTTGTTCTGGTGGGTCGAGTATCACCTATTAGAAAGGAGCCATCGTGCATTTCAAACCAATTGCAACCATGTCCGGAAAGTACAGAACACATTTAAAAAATGGAACAAGCGCTTAATAAAAATGACCAGTGTTCGAACGGGATTCATTTTTAATCCCGGGATCGGGATCGGGATTGGGATCAAGAAAGTGTCGGGATCGGGATCGGGATCGGGATCCCGGTTTTGAAAACCCGGGATCCCGGGATCGGGATCGGGATTGACCAGATAGTCCAAAAGCAATAGTTTTTATCATTTTATGCATAAGATGCAAGTTAATGTCACAGACCACCATGAAACATGTTTATCACACATGGATAAACACCCGGAACAGTGATCAAAGCCAATTGAAATCGAGAATAGCTGATGACGGATAAGTTCAAAGATCATAATTGTAGTCGATCAGTGGCAAAGCCTTTGACAGAAAGACAAGCATTTCACCATTTTATGGTTTCAAGCAGTATCTTTGGTCATCAAACAAATCAGCTGCACTGGAAAAGAGCTGTTCAGAAGGCGCACTCGCAGGCGAAGCGCTTAGATTTTTGGAAGCTAGACGTGCCAGTCGCGGAAACTTTGTCTCATTTGTTGCCCACCATGACAACATTTCCTCGAAACTGAGTCCCTTCGTTTGAAGAAACTTAGTGTAAGCGTTCAGTTCTAGCTCGATTTGTTCGCGGTTGGTGATGCTTGCGGTTTCATCACGCTCGGAATCAGCCGTCGAGCACCTCTTTGGGGGCGCGGCCATGCAAACACGGTTGTGGGCCGCGGGTCAGCAATAATTCTACATATATCCAATGACCGCCGCGAGTTTGCATGGCCGCACTTGCGGATTGCGGTTTGCGGGTCACTCGAAACATTTATTTAGCCAACACACAAAAATGAACCAATCAGCGCTGTGCTACGGGCACGTCTGCGACGTTGGCTCTACGCTGATGGGTTAATTTTTGTGTGTTGCAGCCAAATAAATGTTTCAAGTGACCCGCAGACCGCGACCCGCAAGTGCGGCCATGCAAACACGGGGCGGTTATTGGACATAGAATATTTTTCTGACCCGCGCCTGCGTTTGCATGGCCGCGCCCTTACAACAGCTTGGTGAATTATGATTGCATAATTTTACTTTTTGTTCTCAAAACTTAATCCCGATCCCGGTACTTTTTTGGGTGGGATCGGGATCGGGATTGACTTTTTCAAAATGACGGGATCGGGATCGGGATCGGGATTAGAAAAAGGGGCCGGGATCCCGGGATCGGGATCGGGATCGGGATCCCGTTCGAACACTGAAAATGACTTTGGATTTGTTCCCACCCTTGGCCAAAAACTGATGGAACGAAATCTGCACTTTGAAAAGCTCGGTGCGCCAGGTCATCATCAGTGCCAGCGTACTAGCTTACCCGATAACTAACAACGAACCATTAGTTGTTGTCTCAGCTGCAGCAAACGTTGTTGTGGGTCACCAAACGCGCCGAACATTGGATGTTGTGCGGCAGCCATCAACAGGGGGTTACTGCCAGGGACGTCTAGTCCCCGACCCCCGGGGAACCACGGCCAACCCGCTGCTGCCAGTGGTAGGGGCCAGGGCAGACGAGGCGGTCCGCCAAGGGGAATAGGGGTGCCTGCAAAGGAAGCGGCTATTACATCCTGGCATAAGGCGTTAACGGTAAAGCGTTAGCGTTGACTTACCGTGGTTGGGCAGCATACTCGTTGAAACTCAAGTTCAAGAAATTTCTTCGATAATCTGAACAAAATCAAGCTGGCTTTTTTTTGACACAGGCTCGCTTAATACCAAACAGTGTTATGCAGCATAATGATCCATACAAAATAAGAACGCTGCGCCAAAGCAAAGCCCCATCAGCCAATCATCTCTCAGCAGGTCACGTGACCTCACAACGCGCAGTCGGTAACGTAACCATGACTGGTACAGTAAACACTCAATGTGAAGAAATCGTTATTATTTGGGAGTTGGTTATATTAAAATCGCATATATTCAAATACATAGAAATCATATATTATTATTGTTATTTGAAAGATTCGCCACAACAATACCTGGGTTACGGTAGCCGATCTTATTATTGTGTGCCAAACAAGTAACCAGCCTGCCTGGTACCGCCGTAACTGCGCGCTGTGAAGTGCGGCAAAACGAGAAGAGTCTCTCCCTCGTTTTGAGAGGTAACAAGTTTCCCAAACATGGAACTGTGAAGATGCCAAAACTTGGGCAACGACGTTGAGACAAAAATATTTTCACACAGCTTGTGTACTTTTTTGTCTCATGTTTATTCAACTTTCGGCTGCGGTGTGTTTAACTAACAGTGCCTAAGGGTAGATACAACCTCGCACAAAAGTGGTCGCAACATTATTGTTGTAATAAGAACTTTTATTGGTCGGATAATATACACAATACAATAAATATTACAATAATAACAACCCGCTCACACAAAGTTACAGAGAATTGTTATTGTCCTTTTCCTATTATTTGCAATATTTTCGGGACTTTTTGCTGTGCCGCAGAATAAACACAGTGATGGACCACTGATGTAATTCTGAGGCTTGCAAAATTCACAAAAGTTAGGGTTTTTAACTACATACTAGGGCGTGGTTACTGTAGCCATGGCTTCTTAATGTCAATTTTTCAGCCTGTCAGAGCAGACTGCCTTGTGTTATTTTTCAATTAAGCCCGCAATCCAAGAAATGACCCAAGATGACCCAATAGCCAAATAAATGAGCAGCGCGCGTGTTTTCAGCGCAATTATGTGTGATTTCTGCTTCTTTTCGGGTTTCAGTGTGGCCTATGTGAGATCTTATCGAGTTTAGTGTATCCATTGGCAGCTGTTTGCTTGAATACTGTTTACACCCATCTGGTAGGGAACCGTATACGGACTAAACCAAATCTAGGCTTCAAAAAGGTCAATAAGATAAGAAACGAGAACTGTGCGCATCCCGGGTTCTTTTATTGTTTGATTAAACACGTCACAAACACGCTGGTGCGTTAGGTTCCAGTTCAGAGATCAAAGTGGCATGTCACTTCAGAACCCAAACCCAGCCCGCTTGCGCATCTGAGGGTGTCTTTATTAACCCTTGAATGTTGTGGCGCAAATAAAGCGTGAATAAGCCAACATAACACACTGGCGAAATTGCTCCACGTTTGGGTTACGGTACGGTAGCGCGTTGGATACGCAGCTTAATGTAATTTCGGCTCGTTAAGGGCCCACTCACAAGGAATGGAGGGCATCTTCAGATTAGATGTTGCAACATGCATGCCTATGTAGGCGTGTACAATGCAAAGGGTTGTGAACTGGCCTACAACACAGTTGTAACGCAATGCACTAATGTGATCCAAAACACTGCGGTTCCGGTTGCATCCTCCAGGGTTCCAAAGCCGGAACCTGGAACTGGGAGCTCGGACGCTTTGTGTCACTATATTACAAGCCGGTGAGTCCCCAATGAGATTGGTTACGTAACAACCAAAGGCATGCTTGTGTGCACCCTTGTGGAGTGTTATGTTGATATTATACAAGCTTGGCGATTCAGCTGGGTACACGCACCGATATCAGATGAGGGCAACAACCATAGGCGTTGACATTGGTCTGATTTCGCCTTGATAGAGCAGTGTACCAGTCCGAATGCGCACACTAGCTAGCTGATGTTTCACACATGGAGATAAAGAAAGAGTTTTGTTTCCTGGGAAGCTACATACTGCGGTATATTCAGCGTACACGTAACGATCGCACCATGGGGGTCGCATTCGTTGCCCTGAGAGTGGATACCGTCAAGACCTGCCAACGTCAAGAAAATATGGCCTCAAAAGAGTCCTTGAAAAGAAAGAGCCCAGAACTAATTTGGGGCAGACCAAAAGTTGTTTACGAACGGCGAGGGGCTGATTGATTACAACAAGATGTGATGCGTGTTGTAGGAAATTCGGAATATTAGTCCCAAACGCGTAAACATCGAGGTTCGCGCTGTGCATAAACGGTTGGCCTGTGACATCAGAGTCTGTCCTTGTGCATGTGACCCCAATATTCTAGATTAACAATTACATACCCAGTATACAGTAATCAAGATAAGCCCCTTGTCCATGCTGTAAAATGAGCTCAGTTTAGCCGACTGGACTCAAATCTAATTATTACATCGTGGTGCCCTCCTTTGAACGATTCTCTCATTTGTTTAGCATTGCCTTTGATAACCCCTGATTTTGGTACACTCGTCGCCCGTGTAAACAAAGACTGATTATTCCAGATTGAGGAACGGAATCATAAAAGTTTTTGTGAAAGAAAAGAGAAAACTCGCTCGATTTGCGATGTTTCATGCTCTCAACCTCGTGCGCTTGGGTATACATAGTACATAACACACGTTAATTCCATTTGGACAACACAACACAGTACACACCGTCTATATTTATTACTGAATAGGTGCCGCCTACACAACACAACAACAATACGTATAACTGTGGGAAAACATTTTGTGGCTGCAGAATTTTAACCAGGGGCATGCTTGTTTTGTCGGACGGGGCCACGCTAGCCATCGCGGAAATTTCAAATTGCGAACAAGTGGGGAACCAAATTTCGAAGGCTTCTCAATCACCAATTATTTTTCGGTCCAATCCCAAAGCCGCATCCTCAACCAATGGCTATAACGACGTAACGGCTGCAATATTATCGAGTCGAGAATTTTCGTTCGTTGAGTTCCTTAGTATCTAACTAAGGTAGCTGGTACACGTGTAAACACTAGCAGGACTTATACTTGTCCGTACCCGATTTGCGACTAATTATTCAGTCGTCAACGCAAATCTTCAACCTTGGTCGTCAACTCAGGCAGTCGCGAATGAGTGTCATCACGTCAGTCGGTGGTCATCACATCAATGTGACTATAGGTATAGTTCAATCCGACCATCATTGATGTGATGTGACCACCAAGACCGATCCGATCCGATCACCAAGTTTTATACCGACCAATGTCACAGAGCTGCGATCAAGCGAATAGAATATTCTGCATTTGAAAAGGGGCTACGCTCCCCCTTACAACTCCCCCCACAACCGTAAATCCATATTGTATGTATGTGTGATGTGATGACTTGACAAAATGTGTACTGTAACAACACAACATGCACATCTCACGTAATGTGGTACGCAAATACGTCAATGCGCATGTGCAAGTCAATAAATGTGCACATGCAAAATTATTTAATTTCGGTGCGGTGTAAAAAGTAGTTTCGCACGTTTCAGTATAGGTACCAATACGGTGTTTTGCTGCTGACTGCTGAAAAATTGTTTGGAAAATATGAGTTTAGGTTGTCTTGTTTTTCGCCTTCATGAGTTCTGGTGAAATTTTTCTGTTCATTTTCAGATTAAGAAAATGATTCCACGATTACTTGTCTGCTTGCAGGCCGTATTACTGGCTGCAGTCCACGCGTTCGAGGTGCCTTGTACAGGTAAACACGGCAGTTCAGTTTCTACAAAACTTTCAAATTTTGCATAAATTAAAAAACACGTGAAATTTCAGAAAAACTAGTCGGCGGCTATTGTAACTTCGACGAAGAGTGTTATGGCGCCAACACGATCTGTTTACAGAACCGCTGTAGCTGTCCGACGAATTTCGAGGAGTATCAGACCACTGACCAACCACCGAGGAGGTTTTGTCGACCAGGTACCTGCTGCTGATTTGGGAGATGTTACGGCCGCCCTCAGACAAACGCGAAAAGCGAAAAGCAAAAAGTTTTTCAGCGTAGTCATCATCCACAGCGCACGCCAAACAGCCTCTGAAACATTTTGTTTGAGCATCACTGTGGTTTAGGCCCGTGGTTAAGGAGTTGCTGTTGTGCTAACTTTTCGCATTTCGCTTTTCGCGTTTGTCTGAGTGCGGCCTACACGTTGAAGAACAGATAGTGGAGCATGATGATTTTCTCTTTCTATTCGTTTTGAATACACACCACTTCGAAATCGGGCTCGTGTTGGCGTCGTTTGCCTTTAATAGAAAATTGCCATGGTCAGAATTGAGGGCGGAGAGTTTCTCAGTCAATAAAATGGTGTAAGCGCAAACATTACACATTCGAACATGCACAAATGTTGTCAAATCAAATCAAACATCAAGTTTTCCAGCGCCCGATCAGTTGAACGCGCCGTGTCAGACTGATTGTAAACCACCGTTGACGTGTCGAGATGGTAAATGCGATTGTTGGGGATCGGGATCCGAGTACAAGAATGGCGTGTGTCATATCAGTGAGTGCGGTGGATTGGCGGATGTGAATCTAAATTTTTATATTTCCGTTCAGCACGTAAAGTCAAGAAAAGTCTGCTCTCTTTGGTGATCCTACTCATGGTAAAATATACCGTCCAGAAAGTGAAGAATTTTGAACGGCCACTTTCGATATCCCCAATAAATTATTAGCTGCTAACCTCGTAATCACTCGAGACCTGTAGAGAGTGACCGAAAATTTGGGCTCCCGTCCCAATCGTCTCAAAATTAAGATCGTTTGCTACGAGACCGTTTGCCTCGAATTAAAGCTCATATATATGCACCCACCGTGATCGATAAAAAAATCAAAATGTTAACAAGATAGAGAAAGACCCATCAGTCAAGCACGCCAATTCGCCCAGATTGTCCATCGGGCACGCAGCGCTACGGTTCACAATGTCGTCGAATCGCACAACTGGACCACATCTGTCAAAGTGACATTGAGTGTATCGAGCCATTCAATGAATGTAGGGATGCCAGATGCAGATGTGCCATCGGGACCAGGCAGTTGGGCAGGGATTGCAAACCGAGTTGGTTTGGGTGGGGGAGAGATTGATATTGATTTGAATTTTTGAAAGTTGGCATTTTTCCTGCCCATTGATGAGTAATTGGCTCATACGCGCAAGCTATACATACAGGCAACCACATTTTCACTGGGCTACTACGGTAGTATAATTGAAATCATGAAAGCATCGCGCCCATTGGGCGCTTGATGTTTCCGAACCAAAATACTCATATGAAAGTAACTTCCCTTGCACCACTTTCACACCTCCGTTTATGGCCCTAAACATAAGCGCTCGAAAGTTGTTCTGGGGGTCGTGCGCAAAGTTCGACCAGTGTACATATGTACATATGTGCATGGCTTTTCAGACAGTTCCGGTGCACCAGGTCATCGTCAGTGCACAAGCACCAAGCTCATCATTTATGGCGTGAACAAAGTGCAAATGCGACCAGCAAACAACAATATAATGATTGATTTCAGCGTGTCCCGATGGTTCCTACCCGGCCCAGTCTTGCCGCCGTTTGTTCACCAATGACGTCGACATGATGGAGCACAAAGCCAATGGCGACACTTGCGCCGACAACTATTATTGTGCCACTTACGGCAAACCGGGCATCGGGTTTGGGGGTGTTGGGCGTTTTATTTTCAATATGCAAGTAATTAAAATTGGCGTGTCTGTTTGGGCTGATCTGTTCAATGCCAGTGAAAGGATTGAATTTTAAGCGATGCTAATGATGAACGAAATGCCGCGAGGCAAAAGAACAACCTGTGCAAAAAACTGGTGGTGCAAACTCACACAGGCGAAGTCATTTCACCGTAAAACACAGCTTTTTGAGTTCCAAACATTGATAATGAAATGAATTAAGCAATATTGTTTGTATGGTTGTCAGGGTGACCATCTAACGATAACCTTTCAATCTCAGGGATTGCTGCAAGTTGTACTGTCCATATGGTGACCCCGATCTGTCCCGTTCGTGTGACGCGGGGGCGAACAACAACGTCAAATGCCGCACACTCACACATTTCTGTCATCGAGTCAAGGTTATTGATGTTTATTTTTATTTCAAAGTTTATCAAACAGCGAAGTGACCGTCAATAATCTGGATGAAGTCATTGCGCTAAACAGCAGGGTATCACGGACTCGAGCAAAACTGAAGAGTTGTGTTATCGAGCACATGCAGCGTATTGGTATAAATAATTTTGTGCAAATTCAAAAATTTAAAAAAAGATCTCATCCGCTAACGTTGGTGCCTTGGATCAGGAGGAACTGATCGGTACACCTCCAGTTTTTCTTTGGCAACAAGAATGAATAACAGTGGTTTGCGCTTTTAGTATGCTCGTGTATCTGGTTCGATATTCTAACACATTACAACACTTTCTTAATGACAACAACACCCATTATTATTGAAACATCACAGGGTCCGGGCTACAGCAAGTCGATGTGCTGTCCGCGACCGTGCCGTGAGCCGACACCCCTCTACCTGAACGGTCAGTGCATGACACTGGCACACTTGGAGGATCTGTGTCAACAAGATGAACAGTGCGAAGGTGGTGTGACCATGCATTGCGAGGCGACCAGTAGACGCTGCAAGTGCAGACCTGGGTTTGTGATGGTGAGTTGGGATGCATGCACATCACTTGGATGAGGTTTGGTTTGCTCAGTCAGAGCTACATAAGTCGTCTGCCGAGTCCGTGCACAAAAACAAAATGTGTCCAATCTGACTGCAACAGTAGTGGAGGAGTTATGGTCACGTATCAGGCTTCGGCCAACCTGGTTCAAGGATTGACACACTGTCAGCGAATATGTGTCAGAAACGCACATCACCATACCCCTACAGTGAAAGCGCAGCCACAATCTTACCGTTCTGCAATGTTCTGTCAAAGTCCTATTTTTCTGCACGATATTGCAAGTTCCTATCTGCATGCTTCAGCGCAACAATCGACTGGTGTCAAACTTAGAAGCGCGATCCGACGACCAAGTTTGACACTGGTCAAGATTATGAGGTCATAAATGTCGCTTTTTAAAGATCTGTGTTGCAATCAGATGTTCTTCCTGCGATGCAAAACATTTTTTGAAGCGAGGCAGACATTCTCAAAAGGGGGCACCTGCCCAGTGTCGTTACCCGCACCAAAATTATATTTATGTCACTGTCGCCCCCCAAATGCACAAACACAGGATCGGGGCAGCGATCGTTTCGCCACGTGTGTGAAGTCATGTGAAAGCACGCAAGTCGCGGTCGCCGGCCGATGTCTGCCGCGTATGCAGCTCGACCAACGTTGTTACGTCGACGCGCAGTGTCCGCGATGCGCCAGATGTTTCACGGGAATGTGTGAATGTCGCTGTGGTTATAGACAACAGTCGGGTCTGGGCGGGCTGCTCGGCTGCATCAACCCGAACGCACGAAGCAGCGGGTTCGATTTGTCCTCGATTCTGAAAGCCGGAGGACTGAAGGGCATTCGGGACCTATTCACTGGTGGCGGCGATTGCAACAGTGGCACGTTCTTGTTCTGATTTTGATTATTTGTTGTGTGCGTTTTTGATGCATGAATGGTGATCTTTTCGTGCGTGTGAACTTCGATTTGTGTTTTCTGTGTGCTGTGCATTCTGTTCCTGCACGATTCTGGAGTTGGCTCCGTCTGCCTAGTGGTCCATTACTCTTGCTCTTGTTCAATACCGGTGATATACATGTATTTGTACAGCTATTACATCATTATTTTTTATGTTTGTCAGTATGTGATTGGTGTTCTGCTCCTGGTCCCGTGTATTCGTTGCATGGAGAGAACCTTCGGACGTTCAGTGCGTTGTTTCGCCATGTTTGGCGAATGTTTCGTTAACTGCTGAAAAAAAGAGGATTTCGTGTCAACAGCGATTGACAGCCATCATTTTTACACAATAAGAAATCTGAAGAAAATTACTCCAAATCAAGTTAAAAAAATAAACGGTTTTCGACCACGTGTATTGAGTTTGGCCAAACTGAGTCACACACATTGAGTTCTCGTTTTAAACGTTCCGAAACAAGAGCGCAGAATATAAATGTACGTTGACCCACAATCGTAACCCTTGGAATAAAGCCCCCCCCCACTATGAAGCATATTCAATCTGTATTTTGTGAATATACTGCCACGGAACATAACCCATACATGCGACATGTTCTGCACACAGTGGTTCGGCGGTCGGTTCGCAACGTGCATCCGCTCATGTCCACGTGACACGCACCCGGTGGGCGACCGATGCATGCAACAAGTTGAGATGCACCAACGTTGTGTGGCTGATCAGCAGTGTCCGCGATGCGCCAGGTGCTTTCAAGGTTGGTCCGGCCGGTAATACGGGAACGTGTGAAAATCACACAGCTAGTATTATGACTGCTAAACGGAATCCGTTTACGTAGTGCATGTGTACACCTAATGCCGACATAATTATCCACGTCCCAGTTTTTAATTTCCGTTTGCACCATACATACGCATGTGTGCCCGCAAGTCACTGAAAATGACACTATGATTCATTAATTCATACCTGGGTGACGGTAGGACTTTAACGGAGTTTTCCACTTAGCGTGCCCCCACCTCAGGGCGTTTCTACTTTGAAGCCACCCAGGACTGACGGAAACGTTTCCACATTCCACTGATGGTCCCGGGGGGGAGCTCTGTGTGATTTTTTTGTCGAGGGGCCTTTCCACCAATTTACACTCAGATCCCACGGGGCTTTGGTGGAAAACTTCGATAGGTGTCATTATGACCAATGCATCACCGTTTGCAAATTTCCCACCTTCAGCCAGCGTATGTTCGTATTCGGCGGACAAGTCCGTCAAGAGATGACCAGATAAGATTTCCTTTGCACAGGAATCTGCGAATGCCAATGCGGTTACACGGAACGCAGAATATTTGGTGGCAAAATCCAGTGCGTCGACCCTCAGGATCCGCTTGGAATCACCGGCGTTCTCAACTTATTGAGTGGACCCAGTGGAAATTGTTGATGTTTCATTTTTTGCGACATCATAAAATTTGAACTTTCGTCGGATCTCATTTAGTATACAAGCAAACGCATTTTATTGTCCGTTTTTCTATTACTGTGTGATGCACGCTGAATGAAAAACATTGACGTCAGAAATTGCTATTGGCTTATGAGGTAAAAATGCCTTTGTCGTGGATGCGGTGGAACGTGCGTAATGAGCTTGGAATTTTAATTAATAGCGCAGTTAAAAAATCACCCACGCGTTAAAATCGCTGATTACCTACCACATGCACTGGAAACGGAACGAAACTCAGGTGCCTTGCCAAGCTTTTCGCAAAAGCCAGAGCAGTGCAATCCGTTCCCGCAAGAACTACAAGTTCTGGCATGACATGATGACCCATGCATGTATGGGAACGATAGTGTATATCAATTTCAACCAAGGAAAGGAAATATGAATACGCAAAGCTGCGATATAGCTAGAAGAGCGATGCATGGTTTGCTCTGCCAAATAAAATGCTTCTTCCCACTGGGCCACAATATATTGCTTGCTTGTTGTTGTGCGCACCCCGGGTCCCCCCAGCCAGCGCAGCGTCAGTGAGTGTGTACGCACCCAACCCTGGCTATCATACGCTGCTTGCGCGTTAGAGCCATCGATCGATTTTTTAATGCGCTTTCCCCGGTGTTGTGCTTTGCGCGCTCCCACCAAATGCCCGGGATTCTTGTTTGCTGCGTTGCTATGCTGTTAATTTGATAATGGCGGACGTCTGCATTTGTACCTTAAATTTCAGGTGGGTAAATCTCTACAATCGGCAGGAAAACTCAGCCAAGGTCGCCTTGAAGAAGCTTTGGTTCTTTTGCGGAACTCCGAATTCCGAAACATCGAGCTCTGGAGCAAGCAGAAAAAGTCCATTGGCATTAGACTGGAGTTAAAGAATAAAATTGATTTTCAATCAGCATCGCATCCAAATCATCGATATTCAGGGTCAGAAAAATTTTGGTCGTCATCATAATCTCGTACCATCATCGGTTTTCTTCATCATCTTTGAGGTTGAGGCTGGGCAATTTTTTGATTGAGTGAGACCCGAGCCAGCTTTCTTCTGCCCTTTACGGCTAGCGCTGCGTGTTTGGCCCGGCCGAGTTGAGTGCCTTCGTGGACTGAAAAGGCCTGTGACAATAAAGCCAAGAATTGAGCAGAAACGATTTGTGATTCCCGTTCAACGGTGCCTAAAGATCTGTGAAGCTTGTCGTCCAATTCGTGAAGTCTTCAATCGCCAAAATGGTTTGTTTTCCGCGTTTCTTTAGCTTTTTTAACGCTGGTGTTTTGTTTTCGTACACAATGTGAATAAAATTTGCGTGAGCATTTGCTGCCCATTTGCAGGGTAACGAAACGTCGCTTCCAATGGAGATGTGCTCCAATTGTGAGTTTTTCTGAATTTACCTAATCACTTTTCATGATTTTTTCCGAAATTGGCCCGCTGGATCCCTTCCTTACGGATCTACGTTTCCCTGCCTGCGGCTGCGAGATTACGAGAAATCTCAGAATTCCAAAAAATAATTTCCGTTGCTAAAATCCATTCATTCACTGCCCGATAATTTTCAGTCGACGCCGACGAGCTGCGCCGATTAGCGCGTCGCTTCCAGAAGCTCGATCTCGACGGCAGCGGGTCATTGTCGGTGGACGAATTCATGTCGTTGCCCGAACTGCAACAGAACCCGTTGGTGCAGAGAGTCATCGACATATTTGACGAGGACGGAAATGGCGAGGTCGACTTTAAAGGTTCGTATGCTTGCATGCTAGGCAACGGCAGTTCCGGGCAGAGGTGCATTTCCCTGCAGAAATTTTCCCACTCGCCCGGGAAGGGGGTCTCAGACTGAAAATTGATTGGTCTCGTACGGCAAATAAGAAAAATTGTAGGGGTCTGGTAAACTGAATTCTGCAGGTCGTTGAAGATGTTGCAAAGTGTGTCCAAACCGGCAGATAGTGGGTTCTGCCTTCGTTATGCTCACACGCTCGTTATATTGCTGGTTTTTTTTAACAATAACACACCATGAGTTCAGTATGTTCATTGCGCATGACCTGGGTCGGACCAGTGTAGTTCCTGGGGGGGGAGGGCCCCCCCTCGGGTACGTCTGTTCCCCCTCCATGGTACGCCTGCCCCACTGTTCCCCCTCCGGGTACGTCTGCTCCCCCAATTTTTACCTAAAATAGGCAAATTTTGGCCTAAAATAGGCATTTTTAGGCATAAAATGAGTGATTTTTAGGTCAATGTCGTTAAAAATCGCCAAAGTACCCTTTTTATTGAGATTTTTTTCCTAAAAGGGGCAAAAATGAGCCAAATTTTCGACCTCAAAAAATGACTTTTCTCCAAATTTGGGTCCTCCCCCCCCCCTTCCCCCACAGGTGGGTTCAGTGTAGCGGCAGGCAAATGGTTGCAAGGTACCCTTGGGGGGGATGGATCCAGATGGTTGCAAGGTACCCCCCTACACAGCCTCCGGAAGGTTGCAAGGTACCCCTGAGGTCCGAAAAAAGGGTGTTTTTTGCATGCATTATACTGCAAATTTGGCCGAAAAATTGGTACTTTTTTGCATTTTGGCCGAAAATTTGCCTAAAATACCTATTATATGGAGGTTTGCGCGCGGAGCGCGCGATTTTTGGGGTTTTGAGGTCGAAAAACACCCATTTTTGCCTATAAAAACCATAAATTGATGGTTGCAAGGTACCCTCCGGGGTGGTTGCAAGGTACCTACCCTTCCCCCCCATCCCCCCCCAAGGGGTGGTTGCAAGGTACCTACTCCTTAGGGGGGGGGGGGGAATCCCCCCCATCCCCCCCAGCCACTACACTGGGTGGGTTATACTTGCGGGCCGAAAAAAAACCGTTTTTTTCCGGAAAAAACCGAAAAAAACCGTTTTTTTCCGAGGCCGGGAAAAATACGTTTTTATTTTTCCGGAAATTTTTCCAAGTGGCAACTTTTGGAAAAAAAACGGTTTTTTTTCCAAAAATTTCCGAGATATTTTCCAAGGTTGCGAGAGGATGTTGTCAAAACCAATGTAAATCGGTGCTAAACAATAAAAAATGAGCACTTTTTAACCTCCACGTGCATTTTTAGCCTGTTTCAGGCCATTTCCCGACAAAAATTTCTTCCAAATAGGCGTTTTTGGACCATGGGTATCCTTAAGTACTGGCAAAATATTTGAAAAAAAACGGTTTTTTTCCGAAAAAATACGGTTTTTTTCCAAAAATATATTTTGCGGAAAAATACGCAAGTATAAGGTGGGTACGTCTGTTCCCCCTCCGAAAAAAGGGGGGTACCGCCTGTTCCCCCTCCGGACCAGGAACTACACTGGGTCGGACTCATACTTGGCGTTGGCGCAGCTTCTGCTCTGGGGGCGGGGACTGGAAAAATAACAAAATTGCGCTCGTAACAAAGTACACAGTGAAAAGAGTGTATACCTTCGCGCGATTTTTAACTATTTTGGCCTAAAAGTAACCTATTTTAGTCTTCAAATGCCTGGTTTGGGAAAAGACAGGAAATGAGTACGTTAATATACTTGGGCAGGGAAAGATCAGTTGCTTTAAATGCGTTTTTTGAATATCGGCATATTTGGGCTTGGAGAGGGTCTCGTAGGATTCCACGAGGTAGGCCAAAGAAAATCTCCTCGCCATGATATTTATCCGTTTCTTTTTTCAGAATTCATCCGCGGCATATCGCAGTTCAGCGTCAAAGGCGACAAACACACAAAACTGAAATGTAAGTCACTAAAAGAAGGCAAATTTAAATTCAAGAGACAATTTTCAATAATTATGGTCACTAAAAAATTAGAATTAAAATTAACAAATATTTGCAGTCGCTTTCCGCATTTACGACATCGACCGCGACGGCTACATATCGAACGGCGAATTGTTCACCGTACTCAAAATGATGGTCGGCAACAATCTGAAGGACTCGCAGCTGCAACAGATCGTTGACAAGACGATAATGTTTCACGATAAAGACGGCGATGGCAAGATCAGCTTTGAAGAGTTCACTGAGGTTGGAGGCAATCGGTCGTGACTTTTTTGGGGAAAATCGTTGGTGGCCGCAAAATCAGTCGCCAAAGTGCGGGACTTACCCGCCCCGCTGCCTATGCATTATGACTAGGGTTAGAGCGATGTCGGGTATCAAAAAACGGGCAAGTGTCGGGTTTCGGCGGCTGTCAGGTTTTTCGGGATCCGATACACAACACTCGACATTTAAAGTTAAAAACGCCAATTTTGCTGAGAGAAGAATTTTGAGGGATTTTTTTCATCACTTTCATTCAATAAAGCACGCCTTGATCCGCTGTTTTATCTGTGGTTTAGCTGCCAAGTGTTAATGTTGTTGCACCTGGCTCGCTGGTTGGGCAGGCTGCACACCAGTGATTTTGAGAAAATATCTGTTTACATTGGCGCCCGTCCATGTCCAAAATATTGTGCTGCAACTGGCATAGATAATAAACGGTATTGAACTTCGGTCTGGTATCATTCTGCAAAAAAGCTGATCTTGTCTGGATATTTTGTGTCATTTTCACTTTGCGATCACAAGACCGAGCCGATCACGAAGGTTGATACCCGGCATTACTGTTGAGCAGAGTAAATATTGGCAGACCAGACATCTGAGCGCCTACCTAGGATGTAACTGCAGGGAAACGAAAAAATCAAATAATAATCATGTTGATGGGAAAAGCAAAAGCTTTAAACTAGCAATTTCTCTTCATTCAGGTTGTGGAACACACCGAGGTCCACAAAAAGATGGTCCTCGAAAACATCTGAGCCAAAACAAACGCCTGCTGATGTTTTTCGCAACTGTGGTTAATTTTATATAAATATTTTTCAAATGATATATCGATTATCATGTCGAACCTTGATAAATAATACTCTGCGCACCTACCACAAAAATGCATTCATTGGGTCGCTTGTGTGTGCAGTCTGTCTACCCTCTTTAATCCCTTCGCCCTTCGTCACCTGGTAAGTTCTGGACAAATAGATTAAGACAAAGATTCTACTACAAATAGGGCTGACCAGACTGTAATGCACAATAATTGTTGCATTATGTGGCGCGGAAAATAGTTCTTTCGTTAGTTTCATGTGTTTTTGTGGTTTTCCACTGGTGAAAGCATAAGAAAGATCAATTTTCCGCCCGCCCATACCGTTGAACACTCTTTCACGCGTGATTGCAAATGCGAACCTGAAATATTTATTTCCTGTGGTCACGATCAGTCTACTACTGTTCTGTTCGCCGCACTATATGTACTGTAAAACATAAAAAAGTGACCGTGACCCAGCGTGTACAGCACAGCATGTTCACTTGCAAGACTTGTGCTGTGCATACAGATACAGTGTGAGACTGCCGTCCCAATGAAAATGAATGCTGGTGGGCGAAAAAGGGACTTTTGGGAGGCAATCTTGGTGACTGATCGGTTTTGGCGTTAGATTTTCAGTGTGATATGTGTGTCGCCTCGCATGGAATAATCTGTTTTTTCGAGACCATACAGATGATTCGCCAAGCTTGATGCAGGTCTGTACTGTACACTGTATGTACAATATCCAGTTGACCACCATCAGTATGTACCTGTTATGACTGAGCTCGCGTCCTATCCCATTTCTTTGTCTGTATGCGTGTTTGTGCGTGTGTGTGTGCTCGTTTTTTTCGTGTCTGGGAGCATCCATTATTCACTTGCCTTGCCACGCTGCTGCTTTTCTCTCTCGTTTCGTTGGATTTCTGTATTACGATTTTCTTTTTCTGTTGTAGATCCGATTTCTTTGACGACAACCAGAGTGTCCTGATTGTTTTCATCTGCGTGAGCTCTGTCTGACCATTGAAGTTGTGTTTTTGTACATTTTTCTCAAGAATTAGCATCGACTCAGACGAATAGTTGGGGTGTGCCCCAAACGTATCAATGATCGTTTTACTCCTGACAGATCTTATAAAAGGGGCTTGGCATACATTTGACAATACTTTTGGGAGAAACTTTTCAAGCATGTTGCCTGATCCGTAAAGCACACGCAACTGGCGCGGCCAGCTGAGTTTCGTTGCATTTCGCAAATCACTACGTTAGACTTGTGTGTTGAGCGGCTGGCAGTCACGTGACCGCTGCAACTAATACACGCATAATGAGCTTTACGGATCAGGCAACGCGTTTGAAAAGTTTCTCCCAAAAGTATTGTCCGAGTATAAGTTGCTGCACTGTTCTTGAAGTTCGCTTGTCTTGAGCGTTCAAGTGTCCAACCAATAAAACTATTGTTTTTTAATAACAAATTTGTGACCGTTTTGAGTGTGCGTGTGACAGATGTTTACGGAATCATACTGTGGTGATCTTGTGGCCTGTTTCTGATAAAAAATTTTTTGTTGCTGTTGAAAATTTCAGTTTTTCTTGAAGTTTGTAGCTTTTCACGTTCATTTTGTATCATTGTTCCTTGTCTACTGCATGTACTCATGATTTTTGCAATTTTCAACCTTTATATAATCTGTTATAATTTCGGATTCCCATTACACCAGATATTTTAAACGGGCTGGCCCAGGCCGGGCCGGGCCGCGATTTTGGAGTCGGTATGCCTAAATCCAACGAAATTACCATTTTTTGAACCAAAATTTTCAAAATTTTCGTTTTCGCGCAATAGCATTTCCTAGTTCTTGATCTTTTCAGTCATCGTTTCCCTAAAGAGGAGAAGCAGCAGGTTGCGCTCTACCCATCCCAGGCCTTTGCTTTGCAGCAATCAACCTGCTCCTATCTGTACGTACCACCAAAAAAAGCCTGCCTGCAATCAACCATCAACCCCTACTGTAGTACCGTGCCGACCGGCCGAGCTGGGGGAGTGCGTCCGGGAACAAAATTTTATGTCTACATATTGATGAGAATGTAATACTCTTGTGCGCGATAATTTCGCGCGTCACGCGCGATTTTTCGCCTATATGGAGTGAAGAATACCGATTTTAAACCATTTTTGAGCCAAAAATTATACCTACCTTAACCTACGACACTACTGTACCAACCGGGGCGGCGACTTACGCTCTGCATGCAGAGATGGCGCGTTAATCTACCTGCCTCCCCTTCCCCCAGCTGCACCAGTGAAAACAAGTATTCTGCAGAAAATTTTCGAATTTTTGTCAGCTTTTTGGACTTTTTCAGTTTTTCGGCCCTCCGAAATTGGCTGACCGGGCCGGGCCGGGCCGGGCCGACCTGCAGGCCCTCCACCGGGCCGGGCCGGGCCCGGACTTTTCGCCGACCGGGCCGGGCCGGGCCGACTTTACCCGGCCCGTTTCCGGTCAAAGGAAAATATGGTCAAAAAAGGCCAAAATTTCCAAAAATTATCTTAAAAAGACGTTTTTATGTTTTGTTTGATTCGGTTTTTTATGAACCGGGTCCATTTGGGATCCACAAAAATGTGCGCATATTCTGCGCGAAGCACAGTTTTGCTGATTTTTGGTCAATAAAGGCGCTTTTGCGGCTTGAAAATTGAGCAATTCGGGTCGGGTCGGCAAGTCCGGTCGGCCCGGCGCCCGAGCCAAAAGTCCAAAATCCCGGCCCCAACCTAATCTCTGAAGAGGACTAGACTGACTGAGTTGATTTGGAGAACCAGAAACACAGGTGTGTTGTCGGCACCGGCAGTGCTGTGGCTGGGGGCGGGGGGGGGGTCCCCCAATGGCAGTGTGGTGGCAGGCCAATCGACCCAACATACCCTAGGGGCAGACCTGTACAACCACCCTCGGGGCACCCTCGGCCCCGCCGAGGGTCATTTTGGATTTGCCGAGGGTAAATTTCGGCACCCTCGGCAAAAATTACCAGACCCCCCTCAAAATCCAGAACCAGTACCTCTTCCAAAAAGCATTTTAAACGTGTATTTTAGCCTTTTTATACTTTCAGCTCGGCGCGCTTCGCGCGCATTTTCTGTCACTCATGATCTTGTTATGCCGTTTTTAATGTTGAAGTGCCATGTTGTATGGCAAAGTATACATATGTGGCTGGCATACAGTAGTATAGGTATCATGTATATGCATAGGTATTGCATCTTAGTTGTTGGTTAATGACTGCCGAAGTTTGTTGATGGGTTGGGTGGCACCAGTTATACTATGCCCTAAAGTGGGCTTGAATGATGCACGTAAAACGAACAACATAGTAGTTCCAGAGTAAGCAAAAAAATTGCACAATGTATTATTATTATTATTATTATTATTATTATTATTATTATTATTATTATTATTATTATTATTATTATTATTATTATTATTATTATTATTATTATTATTATTATTATTATTATTATTATTATACAATGTATTTGTATTATACTTCCAGATATTTGTACGTAAACTTCATTATTCTGTTTTTAAATGTTGTTTTGCGCCGTAAATGCTTGTGCTTGTTAAAGAAACCTGCCAAAACGTATTTATGAGTCTGAGAATACATGGCTAATGGCTCTATGAGCTCTGTAACACTGAAATAAGGTCTACTGACTTCATTCATAAAAATTACAAGACCCCCCTGTATTTTGCTTCCGAGGTGGAGGACCAAGACCCCCCAATTTTTCGATCTGAAGCCATTACCGGCCGAGGGTAAAAAATTCCTCCCGTACAGGTCTGCCTCAGGGGGGGAAGGTTTGCGACTTACTCGAGATACCCCCCAGAGGCTACCCAACATTCCCCTATGCTCCGTCAAGAAGCGAAAAAAGGCCGTTTTTTGCATGCAATTTTACTGCAAAATTGGCCTAAAAATGGATACTTTTTGACATTTTTGCCGAAAATTGGCCAAAACTGACCATTTTTGTTTGTTTGCGCGCGGAGCGCGTGATTTTTGGGGGTTCCGAGGTTCGAAGAAACACCTATTTTTGCCTTTGAGAACCATAAATCTACTTACTCAAGATACCCTTTCGGGGTCGGCTCGAGATAGGTACCCTCCCCCCCCATCCCCCCCCAGCCACTACAGTGCCCCAATGGTACCTGTACCCGCCCTGCCTGGACGTCACCCCTTACCCGCCCTGCTCTGGTACCTCACCCGCCCCGCCCTGGCACCCGATCGCCGCAGTTTTACCTTCAAAATGCTCATTTTTCAGTCAAA